>JAEMOT010002453.1:148503-182339 GCA_019297695.1 Apostasia ramifera | reverse complement strand
GGCCTAGTTTGGTTGTAACTTAAAAAACTCTAAAACTCTTAAAAAACACATCATATATAAATTTAAATATTAAAAATTAAATTTTTTTTACATTCTACATGAATTTTAATTTTTTTAAAAAATAATTTTATTTCACATCTTATACATAGTTCATAAAAAATAAACTTTATTCGCATCCAACATAATTTTTAATAATAAAATAAATTTCTTTCTCTTTCTATTTATAAAAATCTAAAATATCCACCAACCAAATTAAAGAGATTTTATGTGATATTGTGAAGTGATAGTACCTATATTTTGATTTATATTCGAGAGATTTACATATATATATATATATATATACATATATATATATATATATAAAAGACAAAAAATTATCGAAATTATATATTTCATGTCACTTTAATTCTTCCAAAGTGGTTATTGATTAAGCTATATGCGATTCGTTTTGAATTCATTCTACTGTGATATAAGTTAGTCTTTAAATATCTAAGAGTCTGTTTGTTTGTAAGGTTAAATTTTACATAATTAAAATTAAACTTGAATAGAGATATTTTTTTTATTGAAAGTTGTGAATGATGTGAAATAAAGTTAGTTATTATATTGGAATATGTGAGGGATGTGATATAAAGTTAGTTATTATTTTAGTAATGTGTGTAGGATGTGAAATAAAACTAATTTTTAATATTAAATTTTATGTATGATGTGATATGTCAGGTTAAAATTAAATCAGTGTAATTTTTAAGTTGGAAACAAAAGGGGCCTTAGTGTAATGGTGCGAAAATATATATATAAATTTGAGTAAATTAAGTAAATGCATAATATTATTAAGAAATAAGTGTGATAAGTGTAATTTTTCAAAAATTTAAGTGAAGCAAGTTAAAATTTCGTTAGGGTTTTGTGTACTCCTGTAAATTTCTTTATATATATTTTATTATTTGATAATTGATATATAGCGCATTATTTTGAAATTTTTTTTTTTGATAGGAAAGCATTAAATTTTTATTCTAACTTGGCCTGGCTACTCATTATTCTAATAACAAATTTTTAAAAATTATTTGTGATTTTTATATAACTAAAATATTTAAGTCGTAATTATGTTTACGGCACTATTCAGTTGAATAAATGATTTAATACTCACTTTTTAAAAAAAAAAAAAAAAAAAAGAGAAGCATTCTTTTCCTTTAATTTCTTGCTAGGCACTCCATTTTTGTACTCAATTTCGTCGAAAATGCTGACATCTACCAGCGAAACAAGATAGAAAACATTCCTACTCCCGAGCCTAATTCGAGCATAAATCATGAGTTTTTTTTATTAATTTTATAATATTTCGTACGTGATCACAATGTAGAGATATTGTCCGCTTTGACTTTAAGGACATGTTTGGCATGAGCCCAAAAATGGGCAAAAATTATTTTTTAATAATATTTTAAATTTATTATAAATTTTAATAACTTTATTTCACATCCAATATATATTCCAGCCTTAAAATCAACTTTATTTCACATCCTACACTTCTCCTAATATTAAAATAAAATTTTTTTCCATCAACTCTATAAAATAAAATATTTTTTATTTTCTTATCCAAATTTATCCTCCAACCAAACAAGCTCTTAAGAATTAAATTGCGTGACTTAAGTACTTCGCAGAAGGTCACTAATTTCAATACTACTCCAGCCCAAGCACGTTTAACTACGGAGTTTTCCATCATTCGGCGCCTCTGTCATTTGAGACAATGTTATCTACTTATACAGCTCAGAATCTCTCCCTCTTTCCGATGTGGGATGATTCATTCTTATGCCCCTCTCACCATTTTTATCTGTCTAGAAGCCTGCCAGGAGCTGTACTTTGCCTCAATAATTTCTTTCTCTTAGAACATCGATCACTCCTCGCCCTCTTCTACCACGGGCATCACATATTCGATCTTTGCTTTCGTTCTAAGAACCTTTTAAGATAGTAGCAGCACGGCAATAATGCGAGGCATTCCAAGTTGCTAAAGTTGAAAATTAAGCTGCAATCGAGTAGGTAGGGAGCCAAATTCATATATATCCAATATATATATATATATATTGCATGGGCCATCCTTATAATTAGAAGTTTTAACCACTTGCAGGCTTCATTAATTAGTTTAATTAACACAGATTAATTCATCATCTCTTAATTGATATATTAATTATTTGGATAATTGATTAATTAGTTAATAGTTGCTGTTGATGTCAGAAGAAGGGTTTTCAACGACAGCCAGAATTATATGAATTAATTAATATAAACCCCAGATTCAACCACCATATGCTGGTGGCTCATGATTCTCAAATAGAGCATTGACATTCGTGCAAGGATGGCAACGGAGCGAATTTAAGTTGGGTTGATCAAACCCCATATCCATTTTAATTATTATATGTTTTCATCTATAAAAACGCATCCTATATACATACGACCTGCTTCCCTTCTTACCGACTTGATCAGCCTATTTGACCCAATATTGAGAGATGCATCATGTGATTCATAATTTTTGTGATATTCAATTTATGATTACACGTATGTGTATTATGTGGAATATATCCCAGATGGCAAGTGTGGTAATTCCCATCGTGTATAACACATACACATCTCTTTTATATAATGCACGCCTAATTAAACCGCTAACTTGATATTACATGTGGCATACCAAATAATTAATCAAAGAAAATTACTATTTGCTGTTTTTGTTTAGGGATCCATGGGTCACACATGCCACTTCTAAAGTGGCAAGTGTGTTTAATTTAAAAGATAATTTATTTATCTTTTTTAAGATTAATAATGTTTTAAACATGTGCCCCCTTTCATATTAGTTTACACCTTTTATAAGCAATAATTTATTTACTATATAGATAATAGATACAAAGCAATTTATGTGCATGCGGGGAATATGTCGAGTTCTTCTTCACCTCATCCGCCTTCTACTTTCATTTCTCAAGAGCATCTACAAAAGCAGCTGAAATATTTGACTACAATATAAAAACATACTTCTCCTTCATTTTACAAGACAAAATCTTTGATATGATTCATGCAATACAGATATACCAAACAACTCTAATTTTATCTTTTTATGTTTACACCAATTTTTGACACTATCATTTCTTAAAATTTTTAACTATTCAACTAGAGGATACAAGAATAAATCTAAATTAATTTTTTGTTAGACTGCTCGAGTTCATTATAATTATGCCAAAAATATATTAGGACAACTCGTGTAGCGTATTCTACTATCTTATAAATATAATACATTATGAGTATATATACGTTATGAGTATATAAGCCCTAATTTTCTTTGACAAGAATTAGAACTATCAATCAAAAGTAAAGTATGATAATTTGTGTCTCAACAATGAATCTTGAAAACACCCATTAGTGCTTCCAAGCTTCATTGCTTATAGGCACCATCACCTTGGAGTCTGCATATTTTACATATATATTATCTTATTTCCCATGTAATTTCATGTGTTGTCTTTGAAAATAGAAAGATAGGAAAGGAGAAGAAGAAAATGAGGAAAGGAGAAAAAGGAGAAGAAGAAGAATAAGAAGAAACAAAAAAAAAAGAAGATAGAGAAGGGCCGGGTAGAGGTGATGGATAACTATTGTTGGGCCAGACAATGAAAGAAGAGGAAGAAAAAGGGCAATGATAGATGACTTTTTTATATAGTAGAGGAGCGATAAACCAATAGATGACAACTTAACTAGAAGCTAGAGGACAAGATGAGAAGAGAAGGAAGAAACATTAGAAAAAAGGAACAGCAGGAAGCCGAAAAGAATAAGATGAGAATATATAGGAGAAGCAAATGGATATTGCCTACACATAAAAAGACTTACCATTGATAGCAAGCATCATCTATAAGTGCATGGGAGGAGTGTGGAGAGCCAAGATGGAGGCTGTAACATCTCGGAATCTCAATGTAGAGGTATTGTCTGCTTTGGCTTTAGAAAAATTGCGTGACTTGAGTATTTCCTAGGAGGTCACCCATCCTAGTACTACTCTAACTCAAGCACGCTCAATTGTAGAGTTTTCTATCATTAGCCTCACAATTTTACCTTAAAAGGTACCTCTACTATTTGAGATCACGTTATCTACTTATATAACTCAGGATCTTCATCCCTTTCCGATGTAAGTCGATTCATTTCTGTGCCCCTCTCATCACTTATTATTCGGCCTAGAAGCTTGCCAGGAGCCGCAATTTGCTTCAGAAATTCCTTTCTCTTAGGACATCACCCGGTGATCACTCCCTGCCCTTTTCGGCCATGGGCGTCACAGAGGCACATAGTGCAGAGAGGAGGAGCAGTCATGAGAGAAAAATGACGTCTTCACGCGATGCTCTAGTTTTGCAGCAGAGCCAACCTAGCAAGTCAATTAATTAGTGACATCTATTAGTTTTGCAGTAGATTGATTGCAAATTATCAGTCAAAATTAATTCAGATTGATTTTGTTGCAACTAAGGATCATCACCATAGTATATATTCAGCATCCACAAGGTCAAATTTGTTTTAACATGCATCCAAGATCAACATTCATACATTGTTCCGTTTAAATATTATTTTTAGATAAAAAAAAAATAATATTTATTTTAATACTGAAAATTATGTAAGATGTGAAATAAAAGTAATTTTAATATTCGTATTTATATTGTATATAAAATAAAATTTATTTTTACAATTGAAATTTACGTTGAGCTAAAAAAAAAATTGAACCAAATGAGTCCTCATTCTTGCATGGTTGACTTGGCATTTGTTCTAGACGTTGACTTTCACATGATATTTTTGTTCAAGAATTTCTGAAAGAATTAATGATTAGTTGCAATCTCCAAAATGTTCTTGAGATTGTCAATTTAAAGAAATCAATTCTTCATTGAGTCAGACATTTTTTGTGAGTGATAGACATTAATTTAGGTCCAACAGCAGGTTAATTCTATATAAATATTTATTTTGTTAATTATAATTTGATGTATGTAAATAAAAAAATAGATATTTGACTTGACTTGTTCTATTTCAAAAATGGCATTAATTTTTCTATCAAAAGAAAATGACATTAATTTTTAAAATTTAAATGCAGTCACACTAATTAAACTTCAACTTAGAAGCAGATTAAAGTTTAACTTGTATTTTTTATTAAATTAACTTCACAAACTTTTTTTTTTTAAGTAATATTTCATTAAGCATCAACAATTACAAAAGAGATAGTCATTACAAATTAAAGGGCCAAGAAACATTGATATAACCTCCTTTTAAATAAAATTTTATTTACTATTAATAGCAAATTGGGCTAGAGAATGAGCAACCTTTTTTGCACTTCGAGAACAATAGTTGATTGAGCTACAAAAAGTCATGAGCATCCCTTCTTTGATGTCTTCTATGATATGAGCCTCAGGAGCAAGTAGTGCGGGATTAGTAATAGTATTGATAATATTTACCGCATCTGATTTAATGCTCCAATTCTTTAAGTTGCACTCTTTAACTAGTTCAGTCTCAACTTTAATTGCCATACACTCTGCCAAATGGGGAGCAAAACGACCAGAAAGTCTCTTTGAGGCTACTGCAATAGCAACCCTATAGTGATCCCGAATAATAACGTCCACCCCAAAAACTTCACAAACTTTAACAACACATTTAAGTTTAAGTTGTATTTTTTTTATTAAAATTAATTATTAACTATTTCTAAACGCAGCCCAACGATATTTATATATAATTAAATTTTAATTTTTATCTATAAACAACATTTAATTAGCATATTTTTGGAATATATACATATTTACTAATTTTACATAATTGTTGTGTACTTATAGGTAAAGCATGCCAGCAAACTTATCTTAGCTATAAATTCAATGAAAGTGCTTTATTTAATTATTGATAATTTAATGTTAATAAGACAATTTTTAAGTTACTAAAATGTAAATAAGAAATATTAAATATTATTTATGTAATTAATTATGGCAAAAATGATTTAATCTGCTGATTTTAATGCCAATTACCAACACAATATTTCATGAGACTTAGAAAAATTTAACATTAGCCCTATTTGGTGCGAGGACCAAAATCAGGATTAAAATAGTACTAATTTAAAAAATAATAATAATAATAAATATATTTTTTTAGTCATTCTACACAAACTCTAATACAAAAAAATATTATTTTATTTTACATACTCAATAATTTTTAATAATAATATTAATTTTATTTTACATCTTAAATCAAAATACTCGATTCAAATATTTTGGTCTAAGATGTGAAATAAAGTTATTGAAAATTATTGAATACGTGAAGTAAAATAATATCTTTTTATATTAGAGTTTGTGTAGAATAATTAAAAAAAATTATTATTATTATTATTGTTATTTTTTTAAAAAATCAGTACTATTTTGATCCTAATTTGGTCCTCACGCCAAATTTAAAAGTGCCTGGTATCAATTTGTTTTTATGTGATTTAATTTTTAATTCAAATTTTATTTTACTAAAAGTAACGATGTAGGTCAAAATTGAGATTTCTTTATTATTCAAACAAGCTTTTAATTTGCATTGAACTAGAAGATCTAGCACCATATTTTTTTTTGGTACCTTGTTAATTAAAATCTCTAGAAAAAAAACATTATATTGTTATTTAATAATAATAATAATGCTTAGAATTAATGATAATATTTTATAGAAAGTTACACACAAGTCATACAAGATTTTCTAGATTATATTCTCTTCACAAAAATAACTACTTTATAATATAAATTTTATAAAAATATATCTATATCTATATATATATATATATATATATATATATATATATATGATATAATATAAGAAATTTTACATGACATTTATCTAAATATCACTAAAAAGTCTTAATTTAATGCTTAATTCAACTTGGATCAAGCCTATGAATATACAGATTAAATCTGTTTTATTTTCTATAAAAAATTATTTTATTTTACTTTTTAATGATTAAATTTTAAAGTATGATTTTTGTGTTCGCATGCAAAGTTCGACAAAATATTTATGCCAAATATATGTATTTGCTACTTTTACCTATCCACAATCAGCTGAATCCAACTTAGAACTGAATCAGAACCGATTTGGTAAATCAGGTTTAGAATCGAATCTACTGGTTCAATCAGAACCAGATTCGGGTGGATCCGGTAGATCACCAAAGAAACCAGACTGATTCCATGAGTGTAAAATCGGTGATTCCGAAATTAATTGGACCGATAACATGATTAGAATTGGTGGCATGCCTTCTTATTAGAATTGACTTTTCTAGTATTTTTCCTAGCTTCATTGACATTTTTTAGTATTTTTTTAATCCTTGTTTGCGTTCGACTTTCAATTCCGGCATCCCCCACCTAATTATCATCGAGTGGCAACAAAGGGCTAGAACAGCAAAAACCAAGATGAAAAATTTAGGTAAAACGAACTACGCAAATAACATAAAATAATAACTTAGGCCCTGTTTGGCGNTTATTTTTTATATTAAAATTTATGTAGAATAATTAAAATAATTTATTTATTATTATTATTATTCTTTAAACTAGTACTATTTTGGTCCTGTTTTGGTCCTCGCGCCAAACAGGGCCTTAATGTCATATCTTGCTATCTAGAGCAAATAGTTATTTGATTTAATGTATATATATATATAAATAGTCTTTTTAAAAATTATGAAATTATGACTCATATACAGTATGACATGACATAATATTAAAGTAGCATTAAATTAAATGCCCCTTAAACTAATTTACAGACTTAAAGTGTTTCACATGCAAAAGCGCTAAGACTTCGGTCACCTGTAAGTAATTTACCCTCTTAAGTTTTTTCAACTCTCTCCAGCACGTAGAAAGACAGGAAAGGCCTAGAAATCAATGTGGGAAATACTTTATTTCATCTTCTTCCCCCTTGATTAGTTAAATAATCGTACATAAAAAATAAATAATCGGCCTATTCCTTCATTTTCATTATTGCAATTGTCTGTTGTCTAGAGCTCTGCTTCCACGGTTTCGCCTTCGGGGCCAATAATATGCTTGGACTAATTGCTAGCTCCCCTCAGCCTTCTCTCTCCTTCCCTTCCTCGTTCGCCATAGCCATCTGGGAAGAAGGATCATATGGAGATTAGAGGGGAGAAGGGGAAGAAGATCATGGTGGAGAACTACAGGGATGAAGAGGAGATGAAGAGGCCAACGCCTGAGCTTGATCTCAACAACGTGATTTTCGTTGAAGGAAATAGGCCGGGAAGCAAAGCGAAAGAAGAAGAAGAAGAAGAAGAAGAAGAAGAGGAGGAGGAGGAGGAGGAGGAGGAGGAAGATAAGGGAAGCACCACAGGAGTTGGAGGAGGAAGCTCCAGCGACAGTAATTATGGAGATGGAAGCTCTAGCACTTCAAGTAAGAGCAAGGGAGCCGGAGAAGGCAGCGGCGGGCGGCCGTCACCGGCGGTGAGGCAGTATGTGAGGTCTAAAATGCCGAGGCTCCGGTGGACGCCTGACCTCCACCTCTCCTTTGTTCATGCTGTTGAGATGCTAGGAGGCCAAGAGAGTAATTCCCTTACATACTGATGTTTTTTTACGTACTACCATGATCTTAGATTTCTTTCACTTAAGAATCAAAATTAACATTTTGGCATATGGGTTTGCATTTGTTCACTAATATAAATGTTTCCTTTGCATAAAAATCAAATTTTGATCATTTTTTGGATGATTTGTGTTGCGCAGGAGCAACACCAAAGTTAGTTCTTCAGCTGATGAACGTGAGGGGGTTAAGCATAGCTCATGTGAAGAGCCACTTGCAGGTAAAAAAGCTTCTTTTATCAATAGAATTGAAGTAATTTTCTATCAACCTGTGATAAATCTAGCTTAATTTATATATAACTCCATTAATATTGATCTTACTTAATTTCAGATGTACAGAAGCAAGAAGCTCGATGATTCGGGGCAAGTAAGATCCACCAATTCTTCAGGTTTGCTGAATAATTGCTTTACTAATTAATGAATCATATATCACAATTAATTAAAGAACTTCACATATATCATGAATAATTACAGTTTGTTCTTGTTTTACAGCATTATCACCATTGGATCTGCAATTGAGGAAGATTCGCCTCCATGAGATGCTCTACCGAGGAGCAGCTGCAGGTTCTTGCCATCATCCCTTCAGATCATCAATGGAGAATGGATGCTTCATCCGAGGGGAAAGCATTCAAGATGCCAACGACCGGGTTTATAGCAGCCTCGGCCTTCAGTATTATCATCACCAGAAGCCATTAAATTTCAGCAACGACAGCTTCAGGTAATTAGATGTAGAATCAACATATAATCTTTGAAAATTATTTAAACTGTGTGATATAATATGTGTATAAGTTTGTCACACGACATGTGTATTTCTCACTTTTAATTCACATTTTATTTTCTAATCAGTACTCGCATGATTTAAATAATATGTTGTGCGTACCCAATAATTTCTCATAGTCTTCACAAAGAAGAAGAAGAAGAATCCTCTGAATGATCTTCGATTGGCATCTTCTGCAGATACAATGAGATCAACCGGTCTTTGTTTGATGATCTGACAATGAACAAAGAAGGAATCGCAGATATTCAGAAGGTAAAAAATATATTCTTAATTAGTTTATAATATTATGCATCTAGCTAGGGCCTAGGAGGAATATATAATGATATTGAAATAATAATTATTCCTCCTTGAAAGGTTGAAAATGTGATCATTGAGAGAAAGAGGAAGCTGCTGACAAGAGAGAGTGAAGCCATGCTGGATCTGCAGCTAAGCTTGAGCTCAAGCTCCACTAACAATGGAGTACTTAATGATGGAGAGAGGTATGCTGATGAGAAAGAATCAATATACAGTGAGCTCTCACTTTCTCTTTCCCCTCCTTCAAGAGAAAATCAGAATGCCTTCAAAATGGGAGATGAGTTATTCAAGATGAGTAGTAGAAGCAAGAAACCCTCAGTAGGGCTGATCAGTACTACGTTAGATCTCACCATGTCGATAACTTAGGCGTGGGAGTGAGATCTTTCAAGTACTTGCCTCTTCTTTGGGGAGCTAATTTGTAAGCTTAAATATATGTATAATTATAATGTTTTAGAGGATAGTAGTAGCCTGAATGATAGGGTTCCAGGTTACTAAAATCATCTGAAATCAAGCTTGTTATCATGCAGGATCATAATTTGGAAGTCAATAATTAGAGTGTTAATTAGTGATAATGAGGATTAGCTATATATATATATATATATATATATATATATGTATATATAAATAAAATTCTTGCATGATATATGTGCTCTATTTGCTTCTAATCTTCAAGCTTCGGTAGAAGAGGTTTGAGATTAAGAAAGAATGTCTTAAGAAATTAATCAATATTGTAATAAAGAATAAAATACATACATATTTCTCGAAATTTAAAGAGTGAAATTCAGAATATAAGTGCTTACAATTCATTATATAAACAAAAAAAAAGTAAAACGAAAAAGGACAATTATTAAGAACTCTTACACCTTCTTGGGCATTTGAAAAAGGAAAATGATTTATAACAGTACTTATAAAACTAATCTCTAAAGTTATAGGATCTTTGGATAATAATATTATATATCTATTAAATGCAATGCATATATTAGGGATAAAGTTATTATCAAAAAATACTAAAACCTACTTTTGAAGGCTGCTTTTTAGAGCTATATATGTAGCATTATTCTTTGAAAAAAAAAATTTAAAACATTTGTTGACTTTTTTTTTGAAATAACATGAAATATGACTAATTATGTTAAAAGTTATATAAAATATAAAATAAAATTAGTTGATTTTTCGGGATTACACTACAATGAGTCGTGTTATCAGCGTCGACTGAAACTGACGCTATTAATGGCTAGGCCGACGTTGATGTTTTTAGTGACGGTTCACTGACACCGCGCGCACTACCCGACTGTCGAAGAGGCGGTGCTGATAATATCGCCTGACTCCAAACCAACGCTAATAAGGAGCCTGACGCTGCTATTTTATATTAGCGTCGGCCTTAACCAACACTAATAATAACTTTTATAATTATACGATGTCATATAAAGTAATTAAAATATATTATATTGGAATTTACATAAAATGAGATAATAATCTCTCTCCCTATCTCCATATATACATACATACATACATACATACATATATATAAATATATTTATATATATGTATGTATGTATGTATGTATGTATTATTAATTAATTATACCTCCATGTGCTCTCCATGTATTTTATTAGATGCATTATCATTGATCTTTTATTAAGATTATGGAGATAAATATCGAAAAATATAACGAGTTTGAGGTATCTCGATGCACAAATGTCAGTAATTCAGATTAAATATCCGATCCATGTTCTTATAATTGACTGAATGAATCCATGCATCAAGATTAATCATATATATAAACACGTCCATTAATTAAGAGTTCAGCATTAATTAGATCCATAAGTACTATAGCTTAATTATATTATTTACCTTTACATAATTAGTAGTAGTTATCTTAAAAACGCATTTGAATGGAAGAATTTATATTAAACAATTTGTTAAGAGAGGAATGCATGCATTTACTTGTTTATCATTAATTTTTTAAGCTGGGTACTTAATTATTTTATTTGTATACTATTTTTATGTTATTTTCACAATTATTTATTGATCTTTACATAATGATTTTCATAATCTTCAGAACAGTAGAGAAAATAGAGTGAATATGTCACTAAAATTATACCAATAACATTTAAAAAGTGATACACAAGCAAAAATCTCTTGATTAAATCGATCAACAAAAAATTATTATATAAGAATGATATAATTAATTAGAATGTGACCATGAGTTTAAACCTTAATCATCCTCTAATATTTCTAACATTATGGTAGAAATAATTTTATATCGTGCGTATTAGTGCAAGCTACAAATTAATTCCTTTTTTATGGAAAAATTAACATACATAGCATGTAAATGAACGTACAAGAATACAAGTCGGGTATCAAAAATTGCATGCTTTAGCTCGAATGAAATTATAATGGGGGGAGCCAAAAAATATTTGGGAATGTTTGATTTAGGGAGCGTTTGGTTCGTTATTATCTTGGTGTTATATTATGTAATCTAGATGTCATGATATATAGATATCATCTTTTGACTAATAATTTTATAATCTTATATAAGATTATTTATAGGTGTCATTAAATCAAATAATTACTTTCTCTAGATAACATAATATAACGTCAAGATATATAATATTGAATAACCAAATGCCCCCTTAATGTTATCTTGATGCTTTGTCATATTATCATTAGAGAAAATAATTATTTGGTTAATTGACGATATTTAGATAATATTTTAGAAATTATAAAATTATTCTTCAAAAAATGATATCTACATAATATGACATAACATCAAACCAAACATCAATTTTTTTTTCATGAGTGAACGTTTTATACCTCTAAATCAAACAATGCATATATACCTACATCCTTTTTTGTTGTGCTTCTCCACACCAGTGGAGAGCATAGAGCTATGAATGAACTGAGCATTAATTTGATGAATAACTTGATGTTCATGAGTTTGATAAGAGCTCGTTTATATTCGATTCATCAATGTCAATAAACAAGCTTGAATATAAATTTGAAAGCTAAATTCATATTTGAATAAGTTTAAATATGCTAGTGTTTAGCTTATTAATATTTATGAATAATTCAAATGATGCTCATGAATAATACGCTCAATTATAAAGCTAGCTCAATTGATAATTTTTTAGGGATTTTAGTATATCTTCTTTATTTATAAAAAAGAAATCATGAACTATGATGATGAGCATGTTCATGAATACATAATTAATATCTTTGACATATAGGAGTTTGTTTATAGTTTTCGTATTTGTAAACTTAAATATATATGGACTCGTTCATAAACCACATTATGAACTAAACAAAAACACATATATATGCCTTTAGGTTTGTGAACCAAGCGTGAACAAGCTCAAGTTTGAGCTAGAGCTTGGTTTAGGTAAATGAATATGAACTTGAATAGACCACTGCTCAACTCAGCTCAGTTCAATTATAGTCCTCTGAATGCATGGGGTATTGGGTCCGGATTGAATTCTAAGTGCCATCGATGCAGTTCGCCAAATGGAGTGAAAGAGAATTAGATCAATGAGAGGTGGAAGAAAAAGAAACTGTGGCTCACAAGAAAACAGTGGGAGTATTAAGCTTGAGTACTGCTCTCCTCATGAACATTGGGGGAAGGGAAAGAATTATGTAGTCATTAATTAAAGCCAGGACCTCGTGAAACCCTAAATGAGGGAAGGGTTCACGTTAGCTCCATGTAATTTTTCACTTTCCGCTCTAAACTTTTTTCTTCCTGAAATTTGTTGAGAATGGAATTCAAGAACAGTCGTAAATGAATCGAGTTGGACCGATTTTGAATATACGTGTTGCATGTTAATTCTAGCTCCCTTCGGATTTCATCCGAGTTTGGATATACATGAACTAGCAATCAAGCTCCGTATCGAGCCTACTATCATTCTTAATAGTCGAGCTTCACAATGAGAAGTCATTGAGCTGGCCATTTAAGCCGGCTCATATCAAGCATAATAATTAAGCTTTCTCACATTGCAATTACGATCTCAGGAAGACGAGATTTTTATTAACAAATATTACTAATAATAATATTAATCGATCGAGCATAGTAGTGAGTCTCTAATTGAGCTTTAAACAACTAAGCTTGTTTGCGATTTTCATAAATATTTTATCTGCCCATTGCCCAAGCCAGGAGCAGGGTCAAGTTCTCAAAATATAATTTAAAAACATTTGATTTAATATTATCTTAATATTATATCATGTAATATAAATATTATGATATCTAAATTATATTTTTAAAATTATAATTTTATAATTTTTTTAAAAACTATTTATGCATGTCATTAAAATTATTTTCTCTAAATAATATAATATAATACTGTTATAATATTAAACCAAATTCTACTTAATCATTTACTTTATTTTACACTTAGAAAATTAGTTTATGTGTATCATAAATAATGTTGACTATTTAGTAACATTAGGGAATGCTAATCTCCAATAATTTTTCATAATTCTCCGCCATACCATATATACATGTTGATGTAGGATATAGAGGATCTCAAGAAATATTAAAAAAGAGAGAAAGTTCCGGAAGACGGTGATGCGCAGAAGTATAAGCCTGATGGTTGAGGCTTAAGAGAGAGAGTTCGGGACATCCAGAAGAGCACACAGAGATTTAAGGTGGTTCAGGGAGGAGGTCCCTTACATCCACCTAGCGATCAGTAAAGGGATTTCACTAGAATAAAAGGGTAGTCATGAAGGCTTAATACAATATTTGGGTAAGAGAGAGAGAAAGAAAGAGCTCTTCAGTTGGGACTCTACTACGCTTTGTAATATCGTTCTCGACGTTATCAGGGATGGTCCTGGCTCGTCGTGATCGAGGCTTGGCTGAAACCTGTGAGAACAGAGATGAATTAGTTAAAAAGAAATGAAGACCAAACGTCATGCATCTAGGCACCACATGTACGGCAAAATGCAGCGCTGAAACTACGTGTTAATAATACATATATATATATATATATATATTTATATTTATATTAACTAGGTCACATTATATTTGTATTAACCAGGTAAAAAAAAAAAACACTAGGCCACATTAAAATTTAAATATAGATACTATAAAATCAATATTTTTTTCATGGTTTGATGTTATATATAATATATAATCTTCGTAGCTCAAAAACTTTTGTGATGGAAATGTTTTCAAAATGCATGAAACTCTAACATTAAGTTTATAAAAAGATAATTTTGAATTCATGTCATAATTTTTTTTTTTTTTGAGGTTGTTTCCTGTCATAAATTAAATTCTTCCTAAAAAACTACAAAAAAGAGATTACTCATTTTTTTTTTCCAATTTGATTCCTTTCTCTGGTGAGTGGTGACTTGATGATTAAATTTGCTTGCTTGCTTGCTTAATTTTTTTCCCAATTATGATTAAACTTGCTTGCTTGCATTAACATATCTTATTTCAATCAATATTTAATATCGACAATTCATTTGTGATGCCGCGGGAGAGTCGCTAAAGCGAGTCACACGATCAAATAAGGAAACGTGCCAGGTAATAATACCGTTAAAGACTATAATCATGATAATTAAATAAAAAAACACATAAATGCAATATTATGCTGCTAATTTGAGGAGATCGAACTAAATTGTGCAAATTATACTAATTAGCAATAACCACATATTCACGTAAACTTTAATGGATTTTCAAAAGAAAATTTAAATGCTCCAAGCAATTTCAGAGAAACATAGGCAAATGAGAATAAGAAACTATCAAATTAATAACGATTAACCACCATACAATAAACTTAACTTCATAATTTTGGGGATCAACGAGTTTTCGATCTGTCAAAATTTATTCCTTGATTTTCAGCAAACAAAGAAAACATGTTCAGCTTCATTTGACACCAAACCTATGATATTTCTAACTTAAACCCATGATATACAGTAAACTCATCAATTGCAGAGGGCAGGTTACAAAGGTTCCACAGCAATTTCTAACTTAACCCGATTCGAGCTAAATGTCAATCCGAACATCAAGCAACTGTCAATTTTCGAGCCAAACTCTCACCCCTAGTTTTTGTTCAGGCCCAAAAGCAGAGACTGTATAAAAATTATTTAATTAATTTTTTTTAATGGGAAATTTATTTCATTAACTTAAATGAACTCGAAATGTCAAAACCTCGGACTAAAAATCCCAAACCATAACCATAACAATCATAAATGTTGGGGGGTGATGATTAGGAGGAAAGCATGAGACTCAAGGTTGGCGACATCAAGGTCTCGAGATAACATCAAAACTAGAAGCAAGCCCTCAATATTAGATCAATCCTCGATATGTGTCGCAGCTTAAAACTTAAAAGTTAACCTTGAGAAAGTTCACTTTGTTGAGCATAACCCTTCATGTGAAGAGAAAGACGAAAAAGTCGAGAAAGCTCATCAAAGAAAACTTATTGAAAATCAATGTTGAAGAAGGTTGTTTTTTGAGAATGTTATTTGGCTAAAGTTTTCTTTGACGAGCCAAGACGATCCTTGAGAAGAGATCTCTAAGCCCAATGAGCTACTTATTCATTGATTTTTCCATAAGAGACATTTTTGTCGAATAGAACTCATATTTTAAAAGCCTCACAGAATTCACAGACCGTTGTAAAGGAGTAGCCACATTAACATCTTGCCATGCCATTATGCAGGTGTGACCACGGTCCACATTTGGATAGCAATTCGGGGCGGTCATTCTCGTCAATTCATATAAGAACCATTGCCCTATTTACCTGCTATAAAAAGAGTAGAGAAGGGCAGCAAAAGTGTAATGTCGAAGAAGTGTAATGCTACTGTAGTGAATCAAGAGATCTAAATATAGAGCATCATGTGATCCATCGTTGACTACAAAATGAAATTCTCGAAGTTTGGCCACCTTATATCATACTATCTTAGTTCTTATACTTACCACCTTATCATAAGATAAACAAACTTGAAATCTATACGACGTAATGAGTCGCCATGCCTACAAGCTATCAACGTCAATAAACAGCTCCCTATTCAATTGAAAAACAACTTTGAACTGCTTCTCATATATCTACAAAATGATAAAATGTTAAGCAATTAAAACGTGAAGATATAGCAGCTAAGAAGCCAGTTTTCTTGCATATCAAAAAGTCTCTGGCAGAAGAAAAGTTCCCTGGCATGAGTATAATGGAGAGAGATCACCTCAGTATTCTCTTGATAGTCAGGAATGAGAAAACAAGAACTACAACTGAAACAAATAGTAAATAGTATTTCATGTATCAAAATCATGATGAAAGATATATACCTGGAGCATGATTTGAAGAAGAAAATTAGAACATTCTCTTGTGGTAGAAATCTGTTCACAAGTAAAAATAAAATGTTATGTGACAAAATGCTCCAGAAAGAGATTTTGTGTCTACAATTTAGAGTGCTCGTACCTGTAATAGCTTAGCATTGTTCCATATAAACTTTGACTGTTGGGTTAGTCCTTGCAGCCAAACTTTAGGGAACCTAAAAAATGCATAATGGATGCATGCCCCAAACTGCCACACCTCCTCAATGGCTCAATCCTCTTCTGTCTCAATCTGCTGCTTATCCAAAAAGCTGCAGTTTTGATTTGGGTTTGTGATTCCTTTCTTCTTCTTGATTTGTTCGTCCTCCATTATTTAGTTTCCATAAATGGGGATTCAGACGAAGGATCACAGAGAATGGTGCAATTGGTCAGATTCCGGTCATGGGAGGGCTTAGGCATGATCTTTTGCTATCTAGCTCTCCATGAGATTCCCACCATCGTGCTGAGGGTCTGAAAATCATGGAGCTGTGCTGTCGCAGGTTATTAAATTGCATGGAAGATCAGGTACTGACCATATTCGCAACCTTGAAGAATTCGAAGTTTGTTTTGAGTTCTTCATGTTGAGGGAGGTACCCTAATCTACTAAAGGATAAGCATAATCTCCCTAGTTGACAGTTAATCTTTAAATTTCACATGTATTTTATTGTATAATATGAAATGAATATGTCCACCTATGCTTGATTAGAACAGTAAATCTCATTCATTTTGGTTTACAATTCATCTGTGATCAAGTAGATGATTGAATGACACATTTTATGCATGGATTTTGCGTGAAAAGCTATTTCTGCTATCATAGTTCTATATGACATAAGGGGTACCTTATTAATCTGGCCAGCCTGAGTCTCTTGATTGATTCCCGTATGTGAAAACCTACCTAATTGATTCTGACAGACAAAAGCTCTTGGATTGATTCCAGGGTAATGTTAAACACCTGAATTCAGCATTGAATCTCAGCCATATACATAGCATCTGAAGGCTCACTTTACTTATCATTATACACAATGTTTTGTTCATCAATCGCGATATTTGACTGATCATGCTTTGCCTTCGTAGATCTCTAAACCAGACACGATGTTTAGGCATCCGCATCTCCCAGTAACATCAGCCATGATGTTTGGTTATCCTCAGCTGTCGTTGTCTCAGCATAGTGGAGACCGCCACGTCAGCACAGCTTCCACTAGCACTGACTCCCACCAGTCACACAAACAAAGGACCCGCGTGCTCTTGCCACTATTGACGGCTCTTCTGGAGCAGACAATGGTAGGGCCGACAGTATGGATCCAGTGGTTATGATATTCAATAGCATGGATCCAATGAATATAATGTTTTAGCCCGAAAAACCCGCTGAACTCTACTATAGCTTACCAATATATACCTCTGGGCTGAGCTCCAGAGAAGGTAAATCATACGGGACATATCAAAAACAATGCCTGAGATCAGAAAAGAGAAGATTAGAAATCAGATTCCCCCGAGAATCATCGGGGACGAAGCTTATATTCTTTCTTCTTTCTTCTTTCTTCCTGTACTGATCATTTGACCAAACCCTTTTAAGCTTTAGTGAAATACTTTTCTCTTGATTCTCTGGTGGACATAAGAGAAGTCATCTTTAAACCACTTTAAATCCATGTGTGTTTTCCTAGATGATTACTATCTCTCTGGCACTGAAGTTTTGGGCTAGAAACATTGCATGTCGCTAATTCTCAGGACTCCACTCTCTCCGTCAACAGTTAATCACATATATACTTTTAGAACTATATTTAGATGGTATGGAATAATGTAAATACTTTCATGTCAATGTGCATGGTTGTTAATGTGATGGGTTTTAAAACTGTAGCAGATTTGTGTCAAGAACTAGTATGTTCTTTTACAATAATCTAAGTTCAATATACGTTGTGCTTATTTCTTAATAATAAGTTTGCCCTGCAACTTAACCTTATTATTTTTTCAAGTCGGCTCACCTAATAAAGGAGCCATCTATGTAAGAGAACATATCTAGAATCGACAAGATCATTTAAGATTTTCAAGCTTTCTAGATGGAAACTTTAGATGTTTAGTGGGCTTGCACTATTCAACATTCTCACGGACATTTGGATCTGAATTACTTTATTTACTTTAATGGAATAGAATAAAATTAAAATGAAATTATCATTTCATAGAAATATAATTGTCATTCCAAGGAGAATGAAATAATAATTTATTTGTTTTATTTGAATGGAATGAAAAATGCAATAAGAAGTGAATAGAAAAGAAAAATACTAAAATACTCAGAAATATAATTTAATAAAATTTTATATTATTTATTATTATTAAATTTAATTGTACACAAATAATTAGATGAATGTAACTTATATAAATATGTATGTACACGTAATATATAAATATAAGGATGTGTGCATATATATGCATATGTATACGTACGTATAAGTATATATGTGTGTAAACAACGATAATAATGTTATTAATAGGATCCAAACAGGATGAATAAAATGTAAAAATGCTTCTGATGTATTGTGCGATAGAAAAATTCTATCTAAAGTCAATAGTAAGACTAGCGATAATATATGATGTTGAATGCTAGCCTATAAAGAGGAAACATACAAATAAAATAAGTATTACAGAAATAACTGTTAAGGTAGATGTGTGGGTATCCACAAAATGATAGAATGAGAAATGAGTATATTCGCGAGAAAGATGGAGTTGCATCAATTGAGGATAAATCTAGAGAAAGTTGGTCTAGATGATTTGGACATGTAAATTATAGGTCGATTAAAGCTCTAGTTAGAAAAATCGAGTTATTAGATTTTACCTATATACAAAGAAGAAGAGAGAGACCAAAAAAGATATGACAAGAAACTATAAGGAGTGATCTTAGTCACTTAGACCTAAATAAGAATTTGTTAATTGATAGATCGCAATGAAAACAAAAAATTCATGTAGCCAACTTCACCTAATGGGATTAAGATTTGGTGGTTATTGTTGTTATTTTTAACTTACAAGAAATAACTAAGGAATAACTATTTCTTTGGTAGGAGCAAATAATTACTATTTCATGAAACGTAAAATAAAGATTTCTATGAAACAGTTATTCCGCTAAAATAAATATTAGAATAGCTATTTTATAAAGAATAAAAGTAAAATGAAATAATCATTTCATCCAAATAAATGCACCCTTATTGAATAACTTTAAGATTGACTACAATCTTATTGTTACATATAGTTGTAATACAAAAATAAAATATCTTACATAATTCATAGTTATATTATTGATAACTACAACTTATGTGATCTAAAATGTGATAGCTTTGAACTAAAGTATGTCAATCTAATGGTCCAGCTTGTTATCCACCAAAGAAGACCAGCTAGCTGTATTGTCAAACTCTGGAGAATCACCCGTGCTAATTACTCATAAGAGTTATTTCGACTAAGGTTTTAAAAATCAAATCAATTTTAGAACCAGTAAAATGAAAAACTTAATATTTTAGGATTCAATCAGGATCGAATAAAGTTAACCATAATAATTCAATAAATATTTATAAAATATAATTTTAAAATAATGACAATAATAATATATACAATATATCATAAAATAAAATAATAATTTCATGATGAGATTTAAATTAAAAATTTTTAAAAAAATATCAAAAAAAGATTCTTATAAATAAAAAATTAAAAGATCATAATTTAAAAAAATAAGAATTAAATAATAATATTTTTAGATTTATTTCTATAAATAATAAATGAAGAGGTTAGTTTTACAAAAATTAATTAAATGAGGCTAAAATGAAAATAAGATTATCTTTTATTATCACTCTTACATAATGTATAGTGAGTCTAGTCACTCATTGTTAAAGGGAGATATGAAATTCCCTTTATATTATTTTGTGCCTAGAGCTCTTCAAGAGAAACTTGTGAACAGGTCAGTTTAACTGCAACAGTCAATCAGTTTTTTGGTTCGACTCCAGTTCTGGATGGTTCAATTCCGATTCGATGCACAACCAATTTTGAGAATTGATCGAGCCAGTTGGATCATTGGTTCATGGTTTAACTAGTTAAACCGGCCAATCTAGTCCGGTTTTTAAAATATTGTTAATTTCGAAGGCCTCGTTTAGTTCCGACCTAATCAGTTTAATTAACTTTGACCGTTGTGCTTTTTAATTTTATTGTTAATAAAACTTATTAGAATAGTATAACGTGAAATAATAAAATAATTGTTAATCAATAAAACTTAAAAAGAAAATAAAGCACAACAGTAAAGTTTAATTAACAATTCCTAGAAAGAAGAATATAGAATTTTCAAAAAATTACTGCAATACATTTGAAAAAATGATTTACTTTTTTTTTTATCATAAAAAAAAATGTAAACCCCAAAGAATTAAACTTGTTAAGTATAACAAACATTACTATTAGGGCTAAAAATATATTCATTGCAAACATAAACACACATGTGACCAGAACTTTCAATATTCATGATCAAAACTTCATCAGCTGAGTAGGTTTTTGTTTATTTCACCGATCCAATCTTTAAATTGAATGAACAGCAATTCTGCTCACTAACTAGATAACAAAGAGAGCTAAGGCCCCCCAAAAAGGTACTCTTGAAAGACATTCCCCTCGACCCATTATTCCATTTTCTAATGAAGGAGGGGGGGGGGGGGTAGGGGAAAGAGAAATGCGAGTTTGTGCCTGCCTAAGATCCTAATGTTAAGTGCGCGCGCACACACGCACATACACACACACATATATGCATGTATATATATAAATCTACAATAACAACCAATTCTATGTCCTACTAGGTGGGTCGGCAACATGAATCATTTATTTTCATTACAATTTATCAAATAACAATTCTTTGTTTAACTCTAAGCATGTAAGGTCATTCCTTATAGTGTCTAACCATATCTTTTTTGATCTTCCTCTTCCTCTTTTTCTAAGAGCAAGATCCAAAAACCCACCTTACCCTCCTTACTGAAGTTTTGTCGGCCTACAATATAAATATTTAAATCATCTAAGCTGATTTTTTCTATACTTTTTCTCAATTGAGACTATTCCAACTTTCTCAGATATACACTTATTTTTCATCTTATCTTTTCGTATATAACCACTCAATCACCTTAATATATTCACTTTCATAATACTAATTTTGTACATATATTTCTACTTTCTAAGCCACCACTCAGCACTATATGTTTCTATTGTCCTATAAAATTTACCTTGGATGCATTTCTCTACTTAATCAATCCATCATGGTTGGATTCTGCTAATAATATTATCATCTATTTTACCGTTATTTGTATAATTGATGCAAGAACATACAAATTTATATGGAAAATTCTAACGTCAAGAAAAAGCCAAGGGCAGAAGAGGAGATCACTACATTAAATAAAGATGTGTATAAAGAGGAGAAGTGACGTGATGCAGGGCCAGATCACCAGCGCCAGGAACTTCGTTATAATCTACGGCCTCGAGCATAGATTATAATAATTTATTGGCTTGTACATGGTTATCTTTATTTCTGCAATTTATTCGAGTTGTTCTGAGTCGTACACTATGTTTATTTCAGTGGGAATGCCCACTTTGATATCATGTATATATAGTGGGTTAGTCTGAGTGTTATGTGTGGGTCAGATCAAATAGGATTCAAGAATAGTTCATCTTGAATCAATTTGATTCAAATTTAGGCAATTAAATTACATCTAGCCCTAAAAATTGATCGGGACCCTGTGTTTCTCTGCCGATGGTGGCCGCGCCTGCTTCGCCGAGCCAGATGGTGGTCGCGCCTGCTTCGCCGAGCCAGATGGTGGCTGTGCTTCGTTCTGGCGCTCCTGTTTCGTCGGTTGCGACCAAGTCCAATAGATTCCGCGCATTTCTCGGCACGTCGGTCACGTCCTCACGCTTGGTCGGCAACTTCCACTTCATCTTTCTCTTCTATAAAACGGGAAGGGGACGGTTTTTGGATGGGAGTTTTTTTCTACCAGTGTTGGAGTTGAGTAAGCTTTCTTCCTCTGTTGGCTTGCGCAGGTGGCGCGGAATCGGATCGGGAACGCAGAGGGGCTGTAGGATTCCCTTTGGTGCTTTGGCTTTCTTAATTTTCGTTTTCTTACCAAGGTTTCTCTAATCTTTCTATCTGTCTGAAGTTTATTACTGCACTTTGTTTGCTGAATTGAATCTTGAATTTGAAACTCTGTTAGTTTTGCTGGTTTATGTTGCAATCCGTCACTTGCTAATCTCTGGATTTAGTTGAATCAGCTGTATTGAAATAGGGAACCCAATTTCCTATTGATGTTTAAGATTGAAATATCATGGGATTTGATTTTCCATTGAAGCTGAAATATTTAAAATAATGTCTCTGTTTACTGAAATCTAAGGAATAAGCTTTGATAAATTGCAAACTCTTTGATTCCCAAAATTAAGGAGTTAAGTTTATTGTACGGTAGTTAATATTTATTAATTTGATAGTTTCCTATTTTCATTTGCCTATGTTTCTCTGAAGTTGTTTGGAACATTTTAATTTTCTCAGGAAAATCTATTAAAAGTTTATGTGAATATGTGGTTGTTGCTAAATAGTATAATTTGTTCGACTTAATTTAATCTCCTCAAATTAGCAGCATAGCATTGCATTTATGTGTCTTTTGATTTAATTATCTTGATTATAGTCTTTAACGACATTATTACCTAGGCATGTATCCTATATTGGCCGTGAGAATTGCTTTAGCGACTCTCCCACGGCATCATGACGGCTACAAGTGATTCAGAATATCACTGCCATAGCAAATAGGGTAATATATAGAGAAAATAAACCCTATACCTAAAACCGGGACAAAATAGAACAAGTCCGTGCCTAATCTCAAATTCCGATTTTCACATTGTCGCACTGTGAGCTCTTTGAGCCAGACCAAATAGGATTTGATCACCAATCTCTAATAATTAATTCGATATATCTAAATTGTCCACTATTTTTGATAACTTGATCACCGATTATTACCACTCCAATACAGACACTGTTATCTTAACTAAATTTATATTCTATATATTCGATTTAGATCTATATATATCTTCATGTATGCATGTATAAATCTACATATATATGAATTCACTGAAACAAATCAATATTCTAAAGTCAAGTCAATGTGATTTGTTCATTGAGTCAGAATACCAATAATGGAGAATAGTTCCTATATGCTATCAACTGCAAAACTGTAACTTTTCATTGTGTAATACAGACGAGAGCCTACCAACTCTCACTTATGACGACAATGTCAATACTCCTAGATGTTGAAAGCAACCAATTAACTGCTTGATTATAGAAGTTTTGGGTAAAAACAATATTCTACCTAGCTTATCTTTTGCCCAAACTCTAATTCATGTCCAGTATTCTGAAGCTCCCCCTCTTCAGTGGGGGTATAGGAATCCATGTTCATTAAAGACGATATTCTACTTAGGTCCAATTCTAATGCAAGGTTTATGATAAAAAAAAAAATCTAATGCAAGAGTTCCCCCTCTTCAGTGTTGGTATAGGAATCCATGTTCATTAAAGACAATATTCCACTTAGCTCCAATTCTAATGCAAGGCTTATGATCAAAAAAAAAAAAGAACTAATGCAAACCCAGTGTTCTAAAGTTCCCCATCTTCAAGGGTATAGGAATCCATGTTCATTTGCTTCTCAAAAAATAAATTAAAGTTCATGGAATACAACTGGAAGGAAGCAGCTGGCTAGTGTAAACTATAATAGAAAAGTTGAGAAGAAAGATTTATGAAGAGCTGTAACAACCTATTGCTATCATTTGGGATTTTAGATCTAAGGTTTTTGGTTATGTTTTAGGACTTTGAGCTAGTGGGATAGATAGTTGAAGGGAGAAACTGAGATTTACATCTATTCACAGGGGACAAGTGGTTCCTACTATTGCCTCTCCCTGGTATTGCCTAATTACAATACCAGTTTTCCATCAAATATGCATTTTGGTGATATAAGTAAACAATGAGAAATTGCATAAAAGAGGTTCAAGGAGCAACAAACAAGAGAAAAACAAGCATTTCATGGATTAGACATGAGATATGTCGTAACTTGCTCACATGTTTTGTTGCAAATATAAAAGAAAATTTTGAAAAAGGCACAAATTAAACACTTCACTACCATATAATTATAACACAAATTTGTATTCGAGCATGCCTGGGGATCATTTAATAGGATCTGCAGCGGAGCTCTAATTATGTTTTAGAACAGAGGACTAATGAAACTTACTATTTGCGATTTTTGAACTGTCTGCACATTAATATAATACACACAGGCTACAATTTTCACATTATATAACGGAATAAATGCAGCAAAGCTTACAATGCTTGCTTAGCCTATCCATCAGAATGATTAATTCTCATTGGCAAAGGGATTTTAACTGTTTAATAGAAGCCCTTGAGTTTAACTGGATACTGAAGCACTAGTCACATACCTCTAATCCAATTTACGCTGGCCAAATTCAACTGCATGATCGGACTCATTGCCTAGAATCGTGGAATGGCTCTACATTCAAGATTCATGTTGAGGCTTTGCCACCTGAGGGCACATAAACAAACAAGCTTCAAACAGAATGTTAAAGTTACGACCTAGAAGCTTAAGGTTGTAGAATATGATCAAGAATGATTTAAGAAATAAGTTTGTATGAGCCCATTTTGGTTGCAGTGTGGGTTCAAAGCACCATAGGTTCTTTCGTTTACTTAAGATTGTGCTAAAAATTGGGGGATATCTTTGAGAGCTCTATTTCTGATATCATGGTAAACCTCAATAACCCAAAGACATCATTTACTATCCAATATTACCAATGTGATATATAATTTAAGATTACCTCTGCAAATCTTGTCCGGCGAGGGAGCGCTTTAGCCAGTTTTTCCTCTCTTGCTAGCTTTTGATGAATCAGATCATCTCTACCTGCCTGCAAAGTCGGTTTCCTACGATGAATCTGAATCCCCAAAAATGATTGTTGATGTGGGCCTCTTGATGATATTCTAGGCAAGGTGCGCTTAAGCCAAGACTCAGAAGGACAATTTGGTAATGGAGGAGGAAGTAGAGAAAGTGCAAGATAGTTATCACTTTTCTCCGAATCTATGGCTTTCAAATCCACACTTCCATCACCACTTATATTATTTATGAAGTTAGTTTCCTTTTTCCCTTCACATTTTGAAGTAATTGGAAAATGCAGCGGATCTTTGAAAAGAGTTTTATCCGTGGAAGGACTTGTTGAACTGAATTCTTGAAGCCTGCCACTGCAAGATACTATGTCCCAGTAACTTCCACTATATTCCTCGCAGGAATTGTAACTCCCTGTCTTCATAGTCTGAGATTTGCTCTCCGGATCCCCATTTTTGTTAGGAGACAAGACGGCACCGGAAGAATGCTGGAGTGAAGAAGAATCATCTAGCGTTTGGGAGTCGCTCCAGTAAGTTAGCTGATTGGATTCACTTGCCAACTTACTACCATCCTCTTTTTGAATGTAATCTCCATGATTCAATTTATATCTGTATACAGCCTCCCATGAATCCTAGAAGAGAAAAGTGACACCACATATCATTAGTACTAACCTCTTCAAGCTTAAAATGGCAAGAAGAAAACATTTTTGAAGCTGATTCACCTCCAAATTTGCATCATTGTGCGAGAGAGGGCTAGGTTTATTGGGAGGCCTCACTGGATGTCGACTTTGAACCTTCATACCTGGAACAGGATTCAAAAGAAAGAAGGAGCTCTTCAAGCAACATCTGGGAAGTAGCCCACACACCTTGGGCGAGAAATAGCCATTGTCGTCATGATTCCGATGATCACCATCATCATCATTCTCTACTTCATCCTGATCATTAGCGTTCGGGGCAGGGACACCAACCTGGCACTCGTAGTGAAAGGAAGACTCTCTCCGGCGTACAGTTTTGATTGTCGGATTTGGGTTCGCAGCGGCAACTTCCGGAGCTCTGGGCGGCTTCCTCCAGGTTCGCCGCGGCGATCTGGCAGCCATGGCTTGAGCGGCAGGCAGGAATCGGTCGATCATGAAGCCCTTCCCCTGCTGATCCTTCGAGAAGTCACTGAAAGAATTCCTGGCGCCAAAGTTCGCACTCATGCCGGTGGCGCTGCACTTCATAGAGAAGGATTCGGTGCAGGAAAGAGTGTCACGGGCGTCGGAGAAGCTCTCGCCGTCGTCATCGCACTCCGTCAGATTCCATTCCTCCTCCATCTTTGCCTTCTCCGCGCCGCCGTCTGGCATCTTCTGATTTCGATCAATATCGATCTCCTGACGCAAAAAAACAGCATCCTTAATCCAATCCGCTTCCTTCTCCTTCAAGCTCCAACCGGGAGGCAGCTTCGGGGCGGCCGTCTTCAAGCCAGCAACTGCTCCATCGTAAGCGCCGCCGCCGGAGCTATCCTTAGGCTGACCAGGCGTCTTCTCCCATTCAAATGGCACAGCTCCAGCGCTCCCCACCGGACTGTTCTTCAATTCGGGCTTACCGAACGGATGGGTTGTCTTCCGCAGCGGCGGCACAACCCCTTCATTCACTCCGGCCGCGGGGACGGTAATCCGCCGGAAGGAGAGAAGCGGGGCATCTAGATCGAGCCGCTTACCCTCCATCCAGTTCTCACCCAAAACACTAGCCCTAGTTATCTAGCAACATTCTACCAAGACCACAACAAGCGATGAGAACCCGAACAGGCAAGCATGGATTATACCTCGCAGCCATGGCCGTCGGCGAGGGCTCGCCGGAAGGAGGATGGGAGAAGGAGGGGGAAAGAGCAAAAAAGGAGCAAGGAATTGTTCACCGCTAAAGCTAGCTCCGGCGGAACCGGGGAATTCGTTCTTTAACCTCGACGTCCACCTCCCCCGCCGGGAAACGAGACTGGGCGGTAATTTTCATTTTAGACCTAAACAATTACCGAAATATCAGCTGCAATAATTATAGATTGATTTTAAAATTCTACTATCTCATCAAAAAAAAAAAATTAAATTCTTCAATTTTCATCACTTTTAACATTACAGATAATCAGAATATTTTTTTTAATGTAATTAAAATAAATTTATTGTATCTCTAATTTTAATTAAATTTCAAATAAAGTAATATATTAAATATTCAAAACTAATTCATACAAAAATACGCACACAAATCTCGCATATAAGCCTAAGCATAACATTATTATTTTCATTTTTTTATATAGTAGCTTCTTTTTGTTACATAAAGTCTATGTAGGATATTATTTGATGATATAAGAATATTTTGTGATAATTATGTAAGTTTTTATATAATTATAATTATAAAAATATTTTTTTATTTTTATATATTTTTATATGGCCATAAAATGCTATTTAAAAGCATAATATTGCCACATAATAGTTGCTACTTAAACAAATAATGATAAAATAATATCATTCTACTTGCATGTCGACCATGTTATATAGCTCGTAATATTTAATATTTAATTGTGTGATTGTTACATGTTGAAAAAGAAAGAAAAGTTATAAATATTTATAAAAAAATTATTTATATGTTTAATAATTTAGTATAAGGATTAAAGACATGAGCCTCTCCTATTGGACTTTAATGGGCCTAATGAAATTTTAAAGATCTTTAATGTGCATATAGGATTTTTCGAAACTTAATTAACTTATTAAGCTAGAAGTTTATTTTTATTAATTTTATTTTAGAGTAGATAAATTTTTTTTTTTTAAATAATAATTATTTTTTATACTGTAAATTTAATTTTAAGAAAATGTCAATTACACTTCAAAGGTTTCTTGTTTTTTTCAATCACTAACAATTGACATCATCACGTGAATGTGCACCCAATTGGTAGCCAGTGTTGAGTAATGGGGAATACTGAGTGACTCGCGGAGTTAGAATATAATAATTCATTGTTTAAGGAACCAGAACGCAAATATTCCTTATTTACTGTAACTGTGCTGTATGACAGCTAACAGCGTGCAGCTGATGCGCCATTGTAGTGGTGTCGGCGGAGGAAACGACAACCGAGTACGCGAAACCATGCGTGCTCCGTGAAGACGTAGTGGTTTAAGATTGCTGTTTGGTGTTTAGAAGAGACAGTGGATACAGGAAAGATGGTCTGGGTCACGTGATTCGGCCTTACAGTTAATTTCAAACTGGGACTCAAATTTATTAGATTTACAGGCATATTTTATATAAAATGCATTTATTTTAGTTGGCGGCGAAGCCATGATCTTAAATTCGGAGTCAGATGAGGCCGACAGCTGTGGGAAGGAGGAGCGGGAGATCAGTGAGAAGGAGAAGATCGGACGAAGATCATTGAACGAGATACTGACTTTATAAAAAAGGCTAGACAAAAACTATAGTGATTAGTAGAAGCCTAATAATGAAGATAATGCAGGCAGACTACTAGCAACGCAGAAAAGAAGTGGCGGAACACTGTAGACTGTAACATTAAATATAATACATAATTAATTAATTAATAATAACAAAAAATTAAATATAATGTGTTAAAAATTGTATAGATATAATATAAAATAAATTTTTTTATATTAAAATTTATGAATTGAGGATGAAAAATAAAAAAATTATTTAATAAAATAGTTGGAGGCTATTTTGGCCATGATCATGGCCAATATGACCTCCAACCAAACAGGGCCTTAGAGCTGATTTTAGTTGTATATATGAAACTATTATTTACTGATTAAAATATTTTATATAAAAATTTATATGAGAATTTTAAACATACATAAAATATATTTTCATTGTGAGATGTAAAATTATAAAATTATTTTTGATCTTAAATGAATGTAAACATTGTATAACTTGAATTGTGTAGATTTGCTCAAAGAATAACACAACTAAGTTTACAAATAGTTCAAAATAGTTTTTAATCAGTTAAAAATAATAGTACTCAGTTGGATAATATATTAAAATATTAGTTAATTTGTGTTTATTTAAAAATAATAATTTTAATAATATTAAAATTTAATTTAAATTAAAATATTTTTACTAAAAATTATGTATGATATAAAATAAATTAATTATTATATTATAATTTATAAAAAAATAATATAAATTAATTATTATTTTAGTATGAGTATATAATAAAAAATAAAATTAATTTTTATCTTAAAATTTATGTATAATATTAAATATAATTAAATTAAAAATATTAAAATTTATGTATAATATGATATATTATATAAAAATTAATAAAATTAATTCTAACTTAGTATTTACACATATTTTTATAGTTAGTGAATTTTATTTTTTAGTGGCTCGTTGGTAGTACAATAGCTTTCAAATCTCATAAAAATTATTCATATATCATTTAAACTATTTAGTTCGATTTCAGTTTAAATTATTATTTGTTACATTTACTTTTTTTTCTTTTCTTTTTATTTTTTCTCTGTTGGATTCAATCAGAGAATTAAAAATACGCATGACATCACAATTTAAAATAAAATAAAAAATAAAAAAATATGCATAACATCAATAGAATCAAATTTAAAAACTGAAAGTAATCCTGAGTTTCACCTGCAGCAATATTTTTATGATAAATTTCGCTCAGGTCTTTGAGGTCAAAATAGTATTACAATTTGATCCTAATCTTATAAAATTTTAATTTTAATTCTTAAAATAATAAAAATACTGCAATTTGGGTCACTTTATTAGAATCTTATTATTTTTATTATTAAAAAAATTATAATTATAATTAAAATACTAAAAAAATAAAATAATATTTTAAATAAAAAATTAATAGTTAAGAATAATATTAACATATAATTTTAAAAATTTAATAATTTCATTTTAGTTTGGATCAAGTAATAGTTTTTTACAATTTTAAACTGTCAAATTAAAATTTTTAAAAATTAGAGTCAAATTTTATGTAACCTTTCTGATCTTTGGAGCCTGGATGCAATTTACCTTTTTTTTTATTATAATAATTATGGCAATGGACTGTTAAATTTTATATAAGTTTAGATATTTATGTACATAAAATTTATATTTTTTTACACACTAAAAATTCATTTATAAATATTTATAATTTAATAAATTAATCAATGTTTTAGTGTATAAATATTATGTTTCACGTTATATCTAAGCATGAGAATATAAAAAGGAATAACAAATATGCAAATACTCCAAATAAGGTATTTAATACATAGATAAGATTATTAGAAATTCCTTTTATAGTAATTATCAAAAAAGGCTATTCAATTTTAAAAATGATTAAGTGTTTTTCTAGTTCATTGGAGACAAAATTTATCTAATTATTAGAGAATTTTAAGTTCAATAAATCAAAAAAATTCAAAACTGATTAAAAGTCAAAGTCAAGATAGAGTATCCTTATCATTGATGAAAAAACCTTTTTCCCTTAATAATTTATGTCATAATTGACTCACAAACCTTGAAATTTAAGATATAAATTATAAACAATAAAAATATATAAATTATAAAGTTTGGCCCTATATATTCATCAATCAAAAAACATTTTTTTTGGGAAAAGAAATTATATTTCATCAAAAAATTGAATGTATAAAAGATAAGGTTCTTATATAAAACAATAAAAAAGAAATATTATCTGGAATATCCAGTGTTTTGGGCCATGGAGCTTGGGCTAAAAAAAAATTAAAATTTGAAAAATTAAAATGAATCTGAATAAAATAAATTAAAATTTTTAATTATGTGGACCTGTGATGGTCCGATTTTGATTTTCATTTCATATAAATTAATAATTTTGAATTCAATTTAATTTTTTTTACTGTTTAAAATTGTGAGTTACCAAAACTTATATTAATCTACACATTTTTTCTAATTTTAAGTACATAAATATTATTAAATTTTTAGAATTTATGCGATATTTTGGGACTATTAATTTGTAAATTTTTCATTTATAATATAATTTTTATAAATTTTGTAATGCCAAATGAGCTAACTCTGGCATTGCTATCTCTTACTATATTATTAAAAATAATACTAAACTATTAAATTTGAGATTTTCTATTTTGAGAATTCTAATATTCTAAGTCATCAAAATAATGGTAAAATTAAAATTTAATTATATATTTCTTTCACATTTACATATAAATGCTAATTCATTAATTTTAAATTTATTTTAATTAAATTTAATTCCAATTTTGTAATACATTTTTTCATTAAGTTCAAATATGTTTCAACAAAATTGTTAAAGATTTTTAATGTATGTGAATAAATTTAATATACAAAATTTAAAAATTAACTTTGATTCAGTTGTCATATAAATTTTAAATAATTTTTTTAAAATATATATTTATAATTATCATTTCTGCAACTCATACGGCTATCAAGCACCAAATCATCTACTATTGTTAATTTATTCTAAAAATATAAAGCATATTAAAAAATTATATTTAATTCTATATTTCTTTCACTTTTACATTTGAGTGCTAATTTACTAATTTTAAATCTATTTTAATTAAATTTATTTTAAAAATTTCATAAAATTTTTTATTAAGTTCAAATTCATTCTAAAAAAATTCTTAGATGTTCTCAATAAATCAGAATTAACTATGAATCAAACATCACATAATTTTAAAAAAAAAAATTTAAATTAATACAAATATGATTATTTACAAATAAAATATATTTATACTATTTGGATTTTTGGGGTATCATAAATAAGTTTTGAGAATTCCTTATGTTGAAATTTATATATTAAAATCTATTATTTTTTTAATTTTAGCTTTTACCATAATAATAATATATAAAAAATCTACTTTTAAAAAAAATTAATCACTGAGTTGCATAAAGTTGAGATAATGCACTACAAGGGCTGATAAAATTTAATATTTTTTTTTACATTTAATTAAATTATTAATATTAAATATACATTTCAATAAATATAAATTAAATATGTATATATTAAATTATATATATTAAAATAAATAAATAATTAAAATATAAATAAATATATAAATTTATATTTATTGAGAAATTAATATTTTTATATTTTTATCATATATTATTTATATACAAAAAATTAATATGTATTTTAAAAATAAAAAATTAAATATATAATTTATAATTTTTATTTAATTTTATATTAATCATTTTTACTTTAAAAAATATGAAAAATTTCATGTAATTTTTATATGGGAAAATACTAGTATTATAAAATAAGTATTACATTGTATAGTTAACAAACTAATATTAAAAATAACGCTAGAAATAACCATGTTTATGGCAAGTTCGTTGATTCCCCAGCAGTCATTATGTCACTAGTCTTCACTGCAGTTTCGAAGGCCTCACTTCATTCTAACCTAGGGAACTGGGAACCCACAAGTCATATTGGCTTGGGTAACTCACCTTCTTCCTATTGCGTTCCCCTACCTCCAAAGCTGTAAGCCGAAAATTGATCTCATTTGCAGCTGAAGACGTGGAGAGAACGAGAGTTTGTGAGGCATTAAAGATAGCAAGCGAATAAATAGACGTGGCAGACAGACTGTGGATAGAGGGAGACTCTTCCTCTGTCATTGCGGATCTTCTCCAAGTAACCAACATTTGCGCTATGGACAATACCTTTGCTCTTTTCACGCACGTTTTGCCTTTGTTTAGAAGTTATAGGATTTCACATGTATATCGCACTGCAAATAAGACAATTTATATTTTTGATTTAATTAAATATACATATTTATTTTTAATTATGAATATATTATTAGTAGATTTAATTACATTTTTACATGTTGATGATGAATTTAAGTCGAAATTAAATTTCAGATTATAATTGTTTAAATTGGAAAACTATTTAACTGATGATTAAATCCATCTGGATGGCATTAATAGTTTATAAATGCCGGGTCATAATTTATACAATAATTAACAATGAAAATGAAAAAATAAAATTGAGGATAAAATAAATATTTATAG
>JAEMOT010002453.1:129741-147902 GCA_019297695.1 Apostasia ramifera | reverse complement strand
ATAAATATTTATAGTTCTTTTTGAGACTAAAATAATATTTGATTAAAAAATAATTATAATTATAATAATTTTTTTTTATTAAATTTGCATAAATTTTAATATAAAAATTATTTTATTTTATATATTCAAGTATTTTTAATAAAATTATTAATTTTATTTTATATTCTTAATAAATAAAATATTTTGAATTAAAATGTGAAAAAAATCTGATTATTTTATTAAAAATAAATAATTGTGTGAAATAAAAAATAATAATTAAATTTTTATAAAATAAAATAAAATTTTGTTTATTATTATTTTTTAATTTAGTAACATTTTAATTTTGAGCTCTACCAATTTTCTCCTGAGGATTGAATTAAACGCGTCACATCTGAGGTCGTTTGAAAGTTTATCTTTAATTGGACTAATCTATAATAATATTATTTTAAGTTTTCTAAAAGAATTAAAATAAAATTATTGATATAAAATAATATTAATTATTTTAATTTAAAATTAATGTAAAGTATAAAATAAAATTAATTTTTAATATTAAAATTTATATAAAATCTAAAATATTATTAATTTAATGTTAAAATTTTGTATAATATCACTCACAAAATTAAGTTCTATTCGGCTAAAATAAATATGGGCAAACAAACAGGTAGAAAATAGCTCTAATATGTATGAGAAGTTGTTGATACTGGATTTCTAGTATTGCGTTGAAGATGAGAGAAAAGGTGCTTAGAGGATCAGCAATCACGATGTTCAGAATTCAGATGTAAAGAGGTCCAGAGTTATCCAAAAAATTCCCCTATGTCTACCGAAGAGTCAGAGAAATAAGGCTTTACTAGTACTCAGAAAAGAGTTTGATTAAGAGATCAGTACAAGAAGAAAATAGAGAATATAAGCTTAATGTATTCGTCCTCCTCTCCTAAAGCTATGTTTAAAGGTATTTACAAATGAATCATAATAGAGTATTGTAATGCCATCGATCCCATATTTGTTGGCTCCGAGAAGACCGTAGGTAGTGGCAAGGGCATAGGGGCTCTAGATTGGCGTGATTAGCGGGAATCCACACTGTAATCATCTGCTGACGTGGCAGACTCTACTAGATCAAGGCAATGGTAGCTGTGGGAGAACGAGCATCGTGGTCCAATATTACTGGCCTTGAATGCACATGTAGTTCCGCATGGGGCGTTCGCTAATGGCGGCAAGTGCCTTTCATCTTTAGGCTGCCACCGAACTCCCCTTGAGCTTTTGCTATGTAAATTTTTACGTGTATATTTTAGATATACCGGTGCGGATTCAGATACAATAAATGTTATTGAATTGAATTGAAACTTTTTTATTTTTTTAAGCACTTAATGATCACAAAAATTGAATTAGAATAATTATTTAAAATTTAAATCATGGAGCGGTAATTTTTTATTTGACGAAATAATCCAACTTGTATTTAACCCAGCTTTACTAGGTATGCATTGAACTTATACAATTTTAAATCATAAATAATTTGACTCATTTTTAGCCATAGGTCGATTCATTTATAATCATTAATGACTCATATATTGCGTATTTATTTTTTTTATTGGCAATTTTAATATTTATCATTAGCACATAGTTTAATTTTATTTTCAATTTTTCTAACTAAACTTAATTATTATTAAGTATTAAATTTATAAAATATTGAATTTATGAAATTTTATTTCACAAAAATTATAATAAACAGTTTTGCATTTGGGGGGTTACATCTAGTTAGATGTTCATTAAAATATATATATATATATATATATTAATTAATTTATTAAATAAGTCAAGTAAAACTCTTAATATTTGACTCATTTTAATAAACAAGCCTAATTCTAGTTAAATTTAAATGAGTCAAATAAAAAATGAATTGACTCGAATCTAAATAATCAACCCGATTTGTAACCCACATTTAATTTTCTATCCAAAGTAATGCTGCAAAATTTAATTATCCTGAACGCAAATAGGCCGACTCAAATCTAGAATGACTTGTTCTGAAATCTAATTCATGAATAGCAGAATTAAGTCTTGATTTAAATTTGGTCAAAGTTATTTTGCAAATTACCCGAGTTTGGATCAAATTTAGATTGAATCGAGTTTGGACTAATCGACTAAAACAGTTTTTATTAAGTGAAAAAAATAAATTATAATAATCTGTGAAAAATACTTTAGTTTAGAAATATAATAAAATAATTTTATCTAATTTATTAATTTATTAATTTTAATTTGATGAAATAACAAAAATTCAAATTCAAATCTTCTTTCTACTGACAAAAAGATTATAAATTTAATATAATCTAAATATGTGGGACTCTATATTAATGTGATAGAAGTTAGATAAATTTTATATTCTCACTACATATATATAATAAAATAATTTGATATTTATATAAGAATTTAAAAATATATATTGTATATTTATTTAAAAATAGTAAAATCGAGTTGAATTTTAATCGAATTGGAGAGGGGTCCAATAGTGACCCGACTTAGGCCTCATTTATTTCAAGATATTTTATTTACCCAACACAAATTTAAACTATAAAAACTAACTTTATTTCACATCTAATACATACAAATTTTAAAATTTAAAGTATTTCACATTTTATATACTTTTTAATATTAAAATAAAATTTTTTCCTATAAAATTTAAAAAATAAAATATTTTATTTCTCTTGTTAAAAAAAAAATACAAACCAAATGAGGAAATTGAATCTAATTTTGAGTAGGATTATCAGCCTTGTTTGCTTTTAATACCATTACCTATAAAAGAGTTAGAATCAAGGTCAACCAGTGCCACACTCACAATTATGAGGAAACGTAGTTTCGCGTTATTTTCTCGCCATTTTGTATTATTTTTTATATTTTTGTAAATTTTTTTTGTATAACACATTTTTCTTGATGTGCATTCATTTATAAATTTTATAAAAATAAAATAAAATTAATACAAAATTAAAAATATATTATATTTATATAAATAAAATATACTTATATAAATAAAAAAATATTTTTAATTTTATATAATTTTATTTTTAAATAAAAATATTATATTTTAGTATTACTATATTTACATATTAAATATTTTTTTTAAATTTATATATCATATACTTAAAAATTTATATTTCACGCACTTTTTTTATCCCCACATATTTGTTTTTTAAATTACAGTATAATTAAAAAAAAATGAGTGTGATACACGTGGCGCGCTGCCCTCACCGGTCCATTTGCAGTCCTACTCCCGCTGCTATTCACGTTCCGTAACTGACCGGAATCCGAACTTGTACCTTCTCCGATGCGCTCGCCCGATGCCCTAATCAGTATAGCCGTCTCGTGCTCCGGGAACCGGTGAGGGATTCGCGTTGCCGGTGAGAATGGGATGCTATTCGGATGCGAATCTCCGGCAGATGAGAATGGAATTTGCTTTGGCTTTCTGCGCTCTCTTGATTATCAGGTGCACAAGTTTTCTCGATCTTTGTTTCTCGAGATTTTTTAGGGTTTCATCGAAATCTTTGGAGGAAGATTAGAACATTCTTTTCTGATAGTGATAGTTACCGAGATCCAGAAGAGAGATAGCAAGGAACTTTCTGCCTGAATTCAACGGAAATTTAGCAAGCAATGCCTCAGAATAATCGTTAGAGGATGCTAGCATCTTCTAAGAAACGTTACGGCAACAAAATTATTAGGTGCCTACTGTCTTCAATGACTTGAGCATTAATTAGTGAGATCTTCAAGAGGTTTTCAAGATGAAAACTGCTTTGCATCCCCGGATAATTGACTAATAAATTGTCCAATTATGACTTAGATCTTTAATTCATTGGATTATTCAGTGGATCAAAACTTAGAGGGAATTTGGTTTAATGTTTTTATATATACATACATTTAATTTATTGTATAAAATCATGTTTAATATTAAAAATAATATAAAATTTTAATTAAGTTGTATTTATGAGTATTTTAGTATATTTTTTTTCTATTTACTTTTTATTTTTTATTCTATTCCATTCAAGTAAACAAAGAAATTATTATTTCATGAGAATAGAGTGATAATTTCATTCTCATGGAATAACAATTTCATTCCAATCTTATTCATTCTATCTAAGTAAACATAGAGTAAAAGAGTCCCAGCCTCCCTTCATTAAAGAAAAAGGATTAAAATTGGTGGGTGACTACCTCGCTGTATCTTGAACTACTTTGTTGTTTGGTATAGTAGACACATCTCTTTAACTAGTATCCATGTTAACCACCTATGTAACCTTCTTCACATGATTCATATTAGTGGTTGCCTTGGTACACCCGAATTGCTTCCTCTTTAGACTTGAGATTTAGGCAACGTCGACTTCTACTCAAGACCACCATCTAAGGCCTAACTTGGATCAAATAATGACTAGAAAGGTTGTGTAGTGTCAATGGAGATCTAGAGGGTTCAAGAGGTAGCAGAATAGTGCTATATTGCAATGGTAAAAAGCAATGTCACCTACAAAGGGGTTGGGGTACAAGACAGAGGAGGGGACAAGTCTGGAATTTGTATGTCCAACTTAATTCCCCTGTCTTCAGGTCAACTGAAATGACACAAAACAATCATTACCCACATCAAGCAATCAAAAATCATGAAGTTGGACTCATATCTTATGAAGTTGGGATGATAAGAATTGGTAAGATATTCTCTTCTCAAACATCTATCAACCTGAACTTTATCAAGTCTGGATTGGATTTGGCTATTTCAACCTCATCTAGCAAGACATCACACCATCAATAGTGTGAGAGCTATCAGATAGGCTGACATTAGATAATCCATGGAGGCCTTCTTCATCCACGCTGAAATATTCTTTATGACATTTTCACAAACACCTGGTTAACATGATGAATGTGAAGTAGGAATCACATGAACTAAAGTTATCTGGATTCCATTTAGTGAACAAGGCAATTTCAAGAAGTGGGCAACATTAGGAAAGATGATGTGATTCATTTTTGCATTAATCTTGTAGCCCACTCTGTGGCCAAAATTTAGAATCTTGTAGCTCACTTTGTGCCATCATCTTGTACATAATGGGAAATAATCTGTAATTGAGGAGGATGTTATTAATGAAAATATTCTTATACCTTTTTTCCCTGTTCTCCCCTCTTCTTATTCTTCTTCGATATTTTCGTCTCTTATTTATTATTTCCTCTTTTCCCCTTGTTTTCAAGTTTTTATTGTGAAACTACAATCAAGTTGAGGGTTTATATTTAACAAAACAGAACATGTAACAATTTGTATCAAACTTGTTCACTATCTTCCTGTTGGAGTCATGTAGTGTGGGTGGTGATATCAGTATTGTAGTATTTTTCTAGGGCTAGTAAAGGGTAGCGCAAATCCATAAAAAGGGTAGCGCAAGGCCAACTTGCGTGAGCATGAGGACTAGGAAGCATGGTAGAATGTTATGATCTAATTATAACATTTGTGACTTGATCCCACATTAAAAGTATGGGATGCTGAAGTGGGGTTTGAGCTAGGATGCTCTTCTCTCAAGGTTTAAAACAATTGGAATCAGAGCATTGATCTTGGCACTATGGTAGAAGAATTCGAGGATGAAGAACTCCAGCAACTTGGAGAAGCCCCAGTGTTGATGCTTCCAGGATTCTTGGATCAACAAGAAGCAAATTGGCAAAGCCTCATTGAGTCAATTCATACAAGGAATGGTTATGTAGCCAATGGTGGATGCACAAAAGCTATGTACGAAACCAGTAGCGATGGATCGTCTGCCAGTGGAGGTCTGATAGGCCATCCAAAATGTGAAGTTGATGAAGATGATGAATCAGACGAAGCTATCATGAAGCAGGTGTAGCATCAAGAACAACTCTAACCATCAAAGGCTTCACTCCTAAGCAAGAAATGGCTTTGTCGGTCATCTTCACACCCTCTTTCTCCTGCATTTCTTCGAGTTCTGGTTTCTTGAACAATTGGTTGGGTAAACTATCCATTGATGATGACTTTACCGCCCTTGGCGACACCGGCGGAGACCTGTTCTTTGTCTCTATCCCACTGTGCTACCTTCGATCTTACTCTTGCCGACACCCTTTGCTATCATTGCGAATCCACCACTACCACCTCCAACGGCGACAATAAACATGCCAGCTCCACCACCTTCTCCGCCTTTCAGTCGGGAACTTGCTGCATCGATTTTTTTCTCATATCAACTCTACCTCCTGTACTTGCACCATGCTTGCCTATTGATATATTTCGAAGATCCCACGAAGAAACTTTGCATTGGGAGTAAGATTCTCCCTATGATTTGCTGCATTACCTCTTCTTTGTTGTCACCTCTTTGAGTGAAGAAGAGAAGCTTTCTCCTCCATTGGATCCACCACTCCCATGCCCAGCTGCTGCCTGTATGGCCAACGTAGTGATTCTTTAGTGATCTTCTCTCTGGATCCATTTCATGGAGTTGAACGACTCCATTAAAGCCAAAATTATCAAATAGTCTCTTAGAGCTTTGATAGAAACAAATCCTTTATGCTTTTCTATGTTTACTCTAGTGATAGCTACACAAATACAAGAAAGTTCCTTTAGCTGGATAAGACCTGTAGACAATGAATTGTCATAGTATTCGTTGCATTAGAGACATCCTAGATCTGATTTGTGTTCTTGTCTGATGCCATTGCAATGCTTTCGTTTTTGTTTGTTAATTTATCTTCTCCAAATTTTACAAAATCTCCCAGCTCTTAGATAGGTTCTTTCAAATGACTTCACTAAGGGGATATTTGGTTCAATATTATCGTGATGTTATGTTATCTTATTTAGAGAAAATAATTATTTGGTTTAATGACATATATAGATAATCTTCTAAAAAATCATGAAATTATCATTTTAAAGATGACATCTTACTTAACATGATATAACACTAAAATAATATTGAACCAAATCCCCATTAAACCATGTCATCATGGGCCTCAAGCTTTAAATGCAAGGTCAATGCTTGATTAACATGTTGCATTATCTTTTAATTTCATCAGGAGCTTCAAATGAATCTGTTAAGAGTTATCAAATACGATAAATGAAGTGTTCATGAGTTTCAGTTGGAAGTGCTGATGAGCCTGATGTGTAATATCTGTTTTCTCCCAGTTCCTGTTGGGCAAATTCAATCGGAAGCTCAAGTTCTGAAGAAGCTGAAGATCATTGAATATGATGCCAGTGGCAACAAATTGTGTACCAAAAGGAAATATGCAAGGTGTCTAGACAGAGCATGTCCTGCATTAGAGGGGAAAGTAAAACATATGACACTTCCTATGGTCCTGAGTACAGCTCAGTGATTGCAGCATTTGACGATGTGAACATTGATCACCCAGGTTTCGGGTGCATTCAGTCTTTTGTAGAACTGCCATTGTTCCAAGCAGGCTTTCGTTTTTAAACTCATTCAATATGCTGGATATTATTGCTGCCTGTACAGTTTTATATTCCAAGTTGATCTTGTAAAATGGAAATCTATTATATATAGAATATGAATTGTCTTGTGTTAGAAATGAGAAATTTTAAAAAATATCATCCATAATTGCTAGAATCAGTAGCAGTGATACTAGCTGACTGGCCTGCTGCTACCTAAACAACTGGAAGGAGCTGTCATAAAAGAAAATTTTGGAAATTCTAAAGCTTACAGTCATGATAAAAGCCATCTTCACTTTGTTCATGAATGGGCTATTACTGTAATAGACCTTACAGTTTTATATCATGGTGTGATTAGCGGTTTTGGAAGAAATTTGGTGATTTCATGTCACACATCAGCCTGATTGTTGAAAAAGAAATATTACTTGCTCTTCAATTTGTTCCATTTTCCCTATCTTCTACAGTTGTGATTGAGGCTATGCTTGGTTTTCTAATGAAATCTTCCAATCTTTCTCTTGGGTTTTAGACTCTTCATTTTAATGCTGACTTTATACCCTGTTTATTAAGTTCACCTTTCTTCCTAAAGGAGCGCCAAGGGACAGGAATGACTTGTTGGCTGCCTGGAGGAAGAAAACTCTTGATGGAACTGTTGGGTCGAGCCGCGGCATTGTTTATGACAATTGATTCAACGGTCACTATATCTGATTACGGTACTGTAAATGGATTCTTAGTTTTCTAGATTTGGTTGACATCACCACATATAATATCTGCCCAACACCTCGTGATCTTAATTTGCTATCTTATTAACAAGCATATGAATTTCAGGCTGAAGCTTTTGCTAAGAAACTTCGTTATGGTGAAGTACTTTGTGCGGCTTTGTGAAGCAGGAGGAAGAGAGCCAAGAGAGCCTTTTGGCAGTGAATGGGAATTCCTCCTTTGCCAATTAGTGATATTTATGGCTGTATCAAAATTTTTGTTCTTTTTCAACACGTAGGTTAATGATTTATTTTTGCTTTAGGGAGTGTTTGGTTCAATCTTAGTCTTTTAGCCGACTATGTGGCTGACATTAAGAATCCTTGCCAGCATCCTATACTTAAAAGGCAAGAATCTGCATTTAAGGAGGACGTTCAAATGGATCGTTGAAATGTTTTCTATATCCCTTTCTTCTCTGTTCTTCTCTATCTCTTCTTCTACTTTGCTACATTCTCCCCTTTTTCATTATTCCTCTTATCCCTTCAGTTTTCCCACTTTTGTCCTGCAATTGCAATCAAGTTACAGGCCTAGGTTCAACTTGATGGAATAACACCCAACAAAACATATTGGTAGGATGTCCATAGACTCAATGAAGAAGGAAAAAAAAATGGAGGATCAGTAAGAAAAAGATCACATCATGAAAGCTACTTGGGATTCAAAGATGCCAGCGATTCTTTCACTAGGGGACTATTTCACAAGCAAATTCATACCTTTTTCCACAATTATATGCTGTGATGCAAATATTATATCCCTATGTTTTGTGATTATACTTTGGCATGTTCTGATTCTGATTTCTTATTGTTGATATACTATATCAATGTTATTGTTATTATTTTTTGAACTGTATAGATAGATGACAGGCTTATAACACAGCCGAGGACATATCAATCTCCCCGGTCTGGCCTGCATCAGCTAGTGATTTTTCCAACTAATCATTAAGTTGGATTTATAGCTGAAAAACTATCTTTTTTTCCTTTTTTTTTTTTTTTTCATGAACTCAGAGATCAACAGTTCCGTCACAGTTCATACAAATCTCTGCAAACTTAAAGCTAAGAATAAAAAAAACAGATGGAAAATGCATACTATGTGGATCTGGAACTTCTTCGTCGTCAGCTAATCAGGTATAACCCTGCTGTTCAATGCATCCTCAAAGCGGCTGCAGGAATCAGCCCTCATCTCTGTGCTCGTATCAGTATCCGGTGCCGGATAATAATCCTCCCTGAGCTGCACATCCCTGAGATTGGGCATCCCCAAGAAGAACCTCATGAAATGCTCGTGGGCAGTTCCATGGATGAAGAGCTTCCTCAACGAGAGGCATCCCTGAATCAACCCAGATGCCGGAAGCGAGATGCTCCTCTGGTTCACCTCCCTGTCCTGCGGCGGCCAGTAATCTAGCTCATATAGGTTCAGGTCTCCAACTCCATGGAGATAGAATCTCTCCCACAAGCTCAGATCCAGGTGCCCCGTCGGCGCTGTCAATGCATACCCGATCGCCTCTCCGCAATCCAGCTTCATTTTTGATAGCTGAGGGTAAAGAGCCAGCGTGCTCAGCCCGAAAACCGGCTGAGAGGGCCGCGGACAAGTCCGGCAGTCTCCTTCCACCTTGATGTTTATCTCCTCCAGCTCCGGGCAGTCCTCCAATCCAGCCCCCGGCAACGGACTCAGCAACTCCCCCGCCGGAATCCACACCGAAAGGCGCCGTAGCCGATCCCATGTCTTGCACCAGAACGTGTTTCCGCCATTTTTGTTGCTGTTGGTTTGATAAGAAAACTTGCATTTCTTCTTAGTGGAGCTATTTCCCTGGTAATTGGATTCATCAACATCAGAATCATCGGACTCTGGCAGCAGCTGCGGCAGCGGCAGCGGCAGCTTATCCCCTGGTTTTCCCCAGATGCAGTCGATGTGAAGGCGCTCAATCCGGTCTCTGATCGGCTCCAGAGCGCGGAGCGAACAGGCTGCGTTAAGGTTCTGGCAGCTGGAGATCATCACTTCCTTGAGGGTGGACCGGAGCATGCCGGAAAATTTCTTGATTCCGGCCTCGGTGACCTTCTTGCAGCCGTAGATCTCGAACCGGCTAAGCTGCTGGCAGCCGCGGGCGATGGCTGAGAGACTCGAGTCGGTCAAATCCTCCGAATTCTTGATGCAGAGGTCCCGCAGTCCGCCGCAGATGGCGACGCCGTCGAGGTGAAGCCCAGCGGCTTTGCAGATGCCCTGGAGCTTGCCCAGCTTCAGCGACCGGACGCGGGAGCGGCGGCTGAGGGCCTCCAATGCCGGGCCGCTGTCGAGCACCTTGTGGCAGAGATCGAGGGCGAAGTCCACGATGTGGGGAAGCGCGGCGAAGAGGTTCTCTAATCCGGCGCGTGTTATCCGCGAATGGTTGTGCGAAGTTGAAGGATCTTCGAGGCTGGGAATGGGGCGGGCGGGGGAGAGGGTGGAGGGGTCGATGAGGTGGAGGATGGAGAGGCTCGGGCAGCTGGCGGCGACGGCTGAAAGGGCGTCGTCATCTACGAAGTCCAAGTACCTCGGGTTGAAAATGCAGGGGATGAGCAGGTGGCGTAAGTTAGGGCAGGCAGTCGCGATGGCTAGAAGCTCGGAGCAGCGGAACCCCTCGTACATGGAGGAACTGAGGAGGTTCAAATGAGTGATGGCGGCGGCAACGGCAGGATAATTGGCGAGGGCGATGGGAACATCTTCCGCCCAGCAGTAGAAGCGGGAGAGGTCGAGGGATTCGAGGTTGAGGGAGGCGGAGAGAAGAAGAGAGAGATCGGAGCCGGGATCCTGCAGCGGGCGAGGATGCCACCGGACGAGGGAGACATGGCGGAGGGAAGGCAACAGCGAAGCGAGGGATTGGAGGGTGGAGGAGGTGCGAGCGTAGACGGTGAGGGAGCTGACGGCGGGGAAGGCCTGTTGGAGGCGATAGGCGATGAGAAAGTGGTTGTGATGGTCGGCATCGGCGAGGAAGGGGTGGCCCCATGGGGAAAGGAACGAGAGGTCGAGATGGGTGACAGAGGCGAAACAAGTGGGGAGAAGAAAGAGGTTGCGAACGTTGCCTCGGAGCGACAGGGAGGTGCGGGTGGTGCGCTCTGTGAGGAGCCATTTCCGACAGGTCAGTGCCATAGCGTTCCGGCTGCGGACATCACCGACGAGGAAGAACACGTGGACTAAGACGGCTTCGGGCAGATCGTGCAGGTGCGTTATTCTCCTCTCTCCACCGCTTTCCGCCATTGCTTCCCCTGTTTCTTCAGTTTCTCTTTAGATGTTTATTTTCGATTCTGGAGCGAGAAAAAAAAAAGTTTAGTGAGAAATGGTGGAGGGTTTTGATCTAAGGCATGACTTAATGAGAGCTGGAAAGGTGGGCATCCACTAGGCGTCACCTGCTCTGTTTTTGTTTTCCTTTGCTTTCAATTGGAGAGCATAGAGAGCTTTGATTTTGGGTTTATTTACATTAGTGCCTCTACCCATGGGTCTAGTTTTGACAAAAAAAAAAAAAGAGATAAATTTGCATGATTGCCAGTCAGATCATTTCATATTTTATTAGGATTTGGGGACCTTATTATATTCATTATATAATAAAAGGTGTATAATATATTGAACACAAAACACAGAGGAATCAATCTTAACTAAGAAAATAATGAGTCATTTGTTATCTTGTTGTTATAGTATGTTATTTAAAATTTTTTCGCTCCAAAATGACTAGATAACATGACATAGTATTGCGATAAAGATCGAACCTAATTCCCCTTAAGATTATGGCATGATGTGTTTGGTATATTTAGTCAAAGCTAGGCGTTATTTATTGCGGTATGTAATTTTTTTTTTTTATATATAACTACATAAACATGAAGATTCGAGTGTTTCTCGGTGCATGATTATCCAGGTGGTACGTGTGTCTCTGACTAATTGTCAAATTATATAAGTGTAGTAGGTGCTGATTAATAACTAGTTCTTAGATGCTTCAAGCTCAACAGGCTCTTTATGTTCTCCATCTCTAACCCATACTCAATCTAGAGCACTTCTACTTGTTTGGCAAAACATCCTTGGCTGATGAACTCAAGCTACATTCTGGTGCCCCTTTCATTACGAATAACTACAACTCCACAAATGACATTCACTTTGATCAGGCATCTCCTCCCTGAAGGTTGTCATGTTCACACTAGCTCCACGAGCCTCTCCTTTACATCTCATGGAGTGGAGCATCATCCTACCTGATGCATGCAGCTTGCGTAATCTCGATCGTACATGTGCCAGATCCAAAATATTAAAAATTTAGTGATGTCTTTATGATACAACAGAAAACGTTTCAACAAAAAGTTGATATACATGTATTGTGAAATGTCAAAGTGCTCCTCATCGAAGTTGTTAATGCACATGTAATTTAGATATCTTAAACAAAGCATTTTAATTTTGAAAATTGAAAATGTTGGACATTAATTCTTCAAAAGTTTTGCAAAATTTTTCGAGAACTTCTACATGATTATCACTTTCAACTTTTTCGCAAAACCCGCACTTTACAAAACTGGAAAACTAAGTATAGTGGAAAGCTTTTTTTTTTATAGTCAATCATGCTCATACAAAGATAAAGATGAAAATCTACACTATATTATGGCCAATAAGAAGAAAAGGATCTTCAATGCTTCTTCAACTCCATCTTCACTTTTCTCCAACAGTAGTTCAAGTTGCTTAACTATTAGACCATCATCAATAAGTCCTCTAAGTGGGAGAGTTGAACTACAAGTTCAACAATTCTTTTCTATAAAGGATTATTTGTAACTACGACCACACTCTTTATTTAAGGAATGAATCTTTGAGGCCACTCTTATATAACTAAAAATAACACAAACATTGATGCATTTGAGGACCTTCTTGGGGCTTTGAATTTCTTACACTTATAAAGAAAAAAAACTCGACATCATGGTCATTTCTTATGAGTTTTGCATGCTAAAAACTTTTGTTTACTCTATTTTTTTCAGCTTTATTGTTTCCTCTGATTATCTGAAAAAATTATATCAATATATTAGATTCTAGACTACAAATAGCATGTAATTTCTCACCTTTGTACATAATAAGTTCACGAGCTAACAAGTATTCTACATTGAAATCTTATGATACTCTATAATTGTGGACTTATTTCAAATCAACAACGATATGTGTTTTCTTTATTCAATAAATTAAGATTTTCATTTAAAAATTCCCTCTCATTTTTCTTTATTTCGTTACTTCTTTTCTTTTCTCAATCGAGTACTCACATCCTCAAGTAGCAAGAAAATACTTGAAATCACAACAAGTCAAGACCACAAGATTGGTGTGAGTAGCTTTTCTTGTCAGATGTTTATCTTAAAGTTTTTGGTGCTAATTATGAGCGAAGATTGTCTCTTGTAGAGACACTACAACACTTTTATTACTAGTTATTTCACATAGCTACAGGATTCCTAGATTGTGTTTGGTATTTTTATATAATTATCTTGGTGATATTGTCTTTAACTAAATGTCAGATATTTTTTGCCATTTATATATACCTTGTTTTTTGATTCTCTATTCGTCTTCTTCGATTTTATTTACTTTTATTAGTTAAAGAAAACTTCGCCAAATTTTTTGAAGTTTTTCTTTTAAAGGTAGAAGTGGTTGCTTTCTTAGATCCTAACATTGTACTTATAGTCTATTTTATTTTTAATTTTATCGTTTAACCATGGCCTTTAATTCCAAAAAAGAAAAAAAAAAATGGAAATAGGTGCCTAAACATGCAAATAACTTGATTCAAAAAACCTAAATTTGTAATTTAACTAGAGAACTATAATCAATTTAATTCAAGGAAGTCAATAATTCCACAGAGTTTCCGTACAACCATCGTACAACCTAGGTTTTAAATTTTTTGATTTATTTAAAACAAAAAAAACTTAAGAAGGCATGCTATAATTTTTAATTTTTACTAAAAAAACTTAGTTTTAAAAAATTTTATTTCGAAAATTTGAGAATTTTGATCTAAATAAAATTTTAATTAAAACTAAAATAAAATTAACAAAACTGATCTCTTGAAGAGTATCTCTAAAGGGTCTATTTGTTTGTAAGATTAAATATAAAAAAATTAAATTTAGATGAAGATATTTTTTTATTAAAAATTGTGAATAATGTGAAATAAAATTGGTCATTATATTAGGATATGTGAGAAATGTGATATAAAGTTAGTTATTATATTAAGATATGTGAGGGATGTGATATAAATTTAGTTATTATTTTAGTAATATGGGTAGAATATGAAATAAAATTAATTTTTAATATTAAGGGGGCGTTTGGTTCGTTGTTATTTTGGTGTTATGTTATGTAATGTAGATGTCATATAATCTAGATGTCATTTTTTGACTAATAATTTTATGATCTAATAGAAAATTATTTGTAGATATCATTAAACTAAATAATTGCCTTCACTAAATAACATAACATAACATAACATAACATTAAGATAATTTTGAACCAAACGCTCCCTAAGTTTTGTGTGTGATGTGATTTGGTTGGTTAAAATTAAATCAGATTAATTTTTAATGGTCAAATAAATGGGGCCTAATTAGTTGGATTTAAAATTTAGATTTATTTTATTGGGGTTTTCACATACAGGACATGAAATTTACACGAAATTACGCATTTCACCATCAATTCATAAATATTACCACTATCACACCATATTCATTTAAATTTTATGCATTTTCACATATTTTACACCATATTCTTTAATGGTGAACTTCACATTTCTAAATTGGTCTTGATCTTAATTATATTATTAATATATTAATTAAATACTATAAATAAATTAATTTATATAAATAATAATTTAAATATTTATGAATTTATGTATTTTAATTTATTTATCCTGTTTAAAATTTCCAATTAGGGTGCTGAATTTAAATCAATATGACTATAATTTTTAATTGAAGTAAGAAAATTAATGTGTTTACAGTAAAAAATAAAAATATATATTAGAATTTAAATATTAATGAATTTATGTATTTTAATTTACATATAATATTATAAAGTATATGAAATATGTGAAATATGTGAAATGTGTAAAATTTAAATGAATATGGTATGATAGTGATAATATTTTTGAATTGATGGTGAAATACGTAATTTCGTGTAAATTTTATGTCATGTATATAAAAATCCCTATTTTATTTTATTTGTTATTGTTACTGCATTGGTGGGTGTCAGTGGGTGAATAATTGATTAGTTTAGTGGTCATTGTGGTGCCAACAATGCTGTGGACCCAGCCCGGAAAGCCGGTAAATCAAAACCATTGATTAAATCAGATGCCACGTGCAGGAAGATGGCAACATCTACCATCAGAACAGCCTCATGATCTCAAATCATCATGATGAAATATCAGCATCCATTGATCATGATGGTGCACATTATTTTGTTATTATCTCACTGATAACTAAAAGAGTCCTCAAGTTAGTTGTCATTTAATTATCAAAAAAAAAAAAAAAAAGTTTGTTGTCGTTTGTAAATAGGAACTAATCTTTAAATTTGATGCAAATAGGTTCTAAATATCAAATGTCTTAAAAATTCAGCTGAAACAGCTGTATTTCGGTATTTTCGACTGATATGAAAAAACTATCGAATTTTAACTGAGAAGATACCGATTCCAATTTTAATCGAAATTTGGTTGTTTCGACAGTTTCAGTTGAGTTTCAGCTAAAACTACTGAAACTCAGCTTGAAGAGGCTAAATTCATCTCTATTCAAAAAATAATAATCAATAATTATCATTCATAAATTTAATTTTGAATTTATAAAATTAAAATAAGTTATAAAAAAATTAAACTACTTATATCGAAATTATTGAAATTATCAAAATTGCTGAAACTGGTACTTCCCTCTTGCGGCCAAAATCGAGAATGAATTTTAAAATCTTGCACAGTATCCCTTGATAATTTCAGTTAGATTCTTCTCCTCAACTATTGGTTTGATTAGGCTCTCTCCTAGTGAAAAACATTATGTTCTAACTTAATTTTACTATTGTTTACTTCATCAAATTTATCGTAAAATTTTCAATTTTTTTTCAAAATTATTTTCACTAATATTTTATATTAACACTAAAAATTAATTTTATTTTACAGCTTAATTAAATTTTAATTTTAAAATTAATTTTATTTTATATTTTACAAATATTTAAATAAAAAATTAAAATTTATTTCACATTTAATATAAAATTTAATCTAAAATAATTTAAATTATCTCTAAAATGTATTTCAATCAAACAAGGCAAGCTGATGGTTTGAATCCTTTTCATTTCTGCTAACAGTTTTAATGAGAAATTTATTAAAAAATTACATACATATTATAAAATTTAGCAGTTATATATATTTAATATAAAAAAAAAATTAATATTACATATTGACTATAAAAATTATAACGTTTGTTATATCTATATATTACAATTTTATGGGATGAGTAATATTTTTTTTAATATTTTAGTAATATATATATGTAATTGTTCTAAATTCATTTTGAGTAGCAGGAAATTTCTTTCAAAATTCTGCAAGATATATATAAATATATATTATGTTTTTTCTTAATGGAAAAACTACATATTACTTATATTTAATAAATAGGAATTTATATTTTATTTAATCCATCATATGAAATAAAATAGGATAGCATGTCCACATTTGATATCTATTGCTAAGGCCTCGCTTGGTTCGATTTTTTTTTTAAATAAAAAAGTTTAATTTATTTTTAAAATTTAATATCAAAAAATTTTATTTTAATATTAAAAAGTACATAAGATATATAATAAAATTAATTTTAAGATTTATATTTATATTAGATGTGTAATAAAATTGAATTTTATAGTTAAAATTTGTGTTGAGCTAAAAAAAAATCTTGAAACAAACGAGGCCTAAATTTCTGAAATTATGTAAATTGTTCCATGTTTTGTGAAATAAAATGTAATGAACTATAAATGTTAGGAACGTATATGTAATTTAGCTCATATAAGCAATCCAATCTACGTGTACGGCTTGGCAGCCACGTGATATATAATTTATTGTTTATGATAAAATGATGACATCTGACGTGGCAGCCGTGATGCTTCCTATCTTATCACCGTGGAATGAGGGAGTCTGACTGGTAACAAAGCGGACAGATGACGTGATAATTTTAATAATCAAATAAAATAAAAAATTTAATATCAAAAAATAAAACAAAATAAATTTATAATAGTTAAAAATTGATAAAATAATATAAATTTTATTGAAAAAGTAAAATAAAATAAATAATTATATTAAAATATCAAACAATATATTATATACATATTTTTATCAAAAATTACTTTTTATCATTTTAAAAACATAATTTTTATTTTTATTTTTAAAAATAAAATTAAATAAAAATAGAGAGAAAGTCTTATTTTATATGTCAATAATATTAATAATAAAATTTATAGTAAAAAAAAATTCATTTGAATTGTTATTTATATATCTAAATCTATTTTAAATTTTATATAGGAATAACTACACTCAGTTCCCTGAATTTAAAGTTAATTAAGGTTCACATTTTTTAAATTTAACATCAGGTCTCTAATTTTTAAGAAATTATCAAATAGTTTTTTTTATTATTATTAAAAATATTTTAAAATTAACTTTATACCCCTCCCCACTCTCTTTCCTCCGGATCCAGTGCACGCGCGCTGCCTCTCCTCTCGATCCAGACGCATGCGGTGAACAATAGTGAGGGGAGAGAGAGAGAGCAGGCAGTATAATAGTGTTGATGAGGTGTTTAATGTTGACTGCAATTTAACGTTAGATATTTTTTTTAAGAATAAAAAAAATTTTATTTTAAGAATAAAAAAATATTTTTATTTTAAGAATAAAAAATATTTTTATTTTAACATTTAATAAAGGCTTAAAATAAAAATTAATGAAAAGAGAATATATAGGGTAATAAAAAAAAATTTCATAGCCTGTATCATGTAGATGCTCCTGAAACATTAATTTTGAATTGTTGGTAGGATGTGAAGCAAAATCCAAACTTGTGTTGAACTTTATATAATATAT
>JAEMOT010002453.1:60190-126046 GCA_019297695.1 Apostasia ramifera | reverse complement strand
TAACATCCTCATTTCTGCAATATTTATTTTATTTGTATGTTTTCTCTTTACAGGCCAGCATTCTGCACCATATATCATCGCTGGTCTTACTATAATTTTATAAAATTTACCTTTAATTCTGGATAGAATTTTTCTATAAAATATTAATAAAATTTTATTTTTTTGAATTATACCAAACAAGGTCTTAGTATATATTATTTAATTAAACTTCTACTCATTATATATGTATTTTTACATTATTATTTTTAATATATACTTCACGTCAAGAATTCATATACATAGATTATCTTATATATACACACTAAAGTTTAAATAATTATTATTATATAAATATTGAATCAATTATAAGTTAATTTAATTTTATTTAGAGGGAGTTAATTATAAATAAAATAATTCAATATTATAATTTAATTTATTATTATTTTGATAGAATTTTTTAAATTCTATTTTTGAACATTAAAATTATAATGATTATGTATTTCGGATCTGATTCTCTTGGATGTCATAATTTCTTACATCCAAAGTCCAACAATTATTCTTGTTGAATTTTTAAAAATATCTTTTTAAAAATATCTAACAATAATTTCTCTCTCTCTCTCTCTCTCTCTCTCTCTCTCTCCAGCGTGTAGGATAATCTTATCACCCACAAGATTTCAAGCCCGTCGCCATCCTTGAAGGCTTGAACTAAAGAAAGTTAATTTTGCACACATTTTATTTTATTAGTCATTTAAATAAAGTAATTACAAATCTGTACTTAAGTTATTTCTTTTAAAATATTTTTACAATGTTAATTGAAAAATCTTTGGAATTATTATAAGTATATTGGATAATACAGTTGTTTTATAAAATAAATATGGGTAATTTCACTCAGGTCCTCGAGTTTAAAGCTTAATAACGCACAAGTTCATATTATAATATCGGGATTCATGAGTTTTAATAAATTATCAAATAAGTCCTTTTTTAATTTTATTATTANCGGCCTCGCACATGCGCGTGAATCGAGAGGAGAGAGAGAGGAGAAGGGGTATAATGGTAATTTAAAAAAAAAAAATAATAATAAAAAATAAAAAAGGATTCATTTGATAATTTATTAATACTCAGGAACCCAGATGTTATAATTTTAAAATCCTGAACCTGTGTCTTATTAAGGCTTAAACTCAAGAATGTGGGTGTAATTTACCCAATAAATATTGTAATTACATGGGGAGTGTTGAAAGAGACTTTTTTTCATACTTGAAGCAATGAAGTAGGTTATTTTTTTTATGAATTTTATCAAATTTTATCATCAAATTGTATTTTGTTTTAAACTATATGTCAAGTGATTACTTTATAATTAAATCGGACAGAATTTGTCAAAATAAGCTCACCTGAAATTATTTCTAAACTAGAGAGATCTAGATGATACGTTTTTAGTTTTATGAACCTACATGAAATAAGATAGCTACCTCAGGAGCCCAAATGTAATTACCCTTAAATTAATTTTTAATAAAAGAGTTAATTATATGATATTATTATGATAAAATAATATTTCAAATCATAACAAACATGCCTAAATCAAAGCCATGTTTTGGTACTGTTTTTTAACTTGCCTATATTTAGAAGAACCGATATGTGAAGGTTCTAAGAAGGGAAAATTTATTGAGTTCGGCGCATGCATCGTTTGGGGGCCAATTTTCGGCCACCACGTGTGAACTCAGAGTAGGCCTGTGTATGCATGGCACTCTGTGATTGGGTGCGCCCTGAACTTAATAATTTTTTCGTGGCAGAAGGGGTGCTTCTAATCGGAGAAAACATATATGCTTCTAATCGCCCTAAACTTTTTTTTTTGAAAGGATAAATTTTCAATTTTAATCAAATTAAGGTGATGATTGCAATGATTTTAATTAAAAGCTCTATGGGCTTACCTGGGCCCAGCGAAAGCCCACAACGGAAAGCCCACAATGCTCCTACAACTAAGTTCTAGGATATATTCTTTCAAAAAAAATAAAAAAAAAGAAAATAGTTCTAGGATATATTATAATTAGGGATATTTTCTTGAAAGTAATTAGGGTTATTTTATTGAAATTAATTAGGGATATTTTCTAGTATATATACCAAAGCAGTATTATAATTTTTAAGCCATATAAAAGATAATAATGATTTTTAGATTGTATTTCGATTTTTCAAATAAAAAGTATTAAACTTTTCTATACACCTCCATCACTAAAAACTTAAATTCTATTTACATACCATTTAATAATATATTTACCTTTATTTTGTGCATCCCATTGGAGTAATATATATTTATATATACATATATATTAATATGTATATATTTATGGGGGATTTACATACAGAACACTGAATTCATCATAAATTACGCATTTCACCATCTTTTAGTAAATATTACACATATCACACTCTTTTTATATTTCTATTATTACAATAGAAATGTAAAACCTATAAGCAGAGTGTAACATGTGTAATATTTACTAAAAAAATGGTGAAATATGTAATTTGTGATGAATTTTGTGTTCTGTATGCAAATCCCCCTATATTTTATTTATGTACATACATACATATATATGTGTATGTTTTTGCATATATATATATATGGCTATATTCAGATATTTATACACATGTGTACATATAATTTTGTATATAAATGAATATTTATATATAAATGTTTATATATTTATTTATATATTTTGGGTATATTTATGTATATACATATTTATGTATATATGCACACACACATATATATTTGTGCATGTGAAGGATAAATATATTTGGGAGAATAAAATAAGATTTGATATATAATAATTATCAAATTTAAACTATAAAAAAAAATTATCAAATATAAAAAATTATGTACAAATAATATCTAAATTTTGGTGGTGTGTTTGTAGTTACAGTTTTAAAAATGATATATCATAAATATTTCTATAATAATCTGGATTTATTGTAATCCCAGCTATGTGAATGCATGTATATGATAATGTAAGGTCTTCTTAACAGGGTGAAAAGGTAGCCATTATTAGAGAGATTCATATTTGATTTGTATTGTCGGCTTTGTTTTTAATTATTCTTCATCATAGAAATGATTTCGTAGATATTTAAAGGTTATTTTTCGAGATTCTTAGACCCTATTTGACGCGACGACCAAAATCAGGATCAAATTAATACTAATTTAAAAAAAATAATAATAAATTTTTTTTATTATAATGTACATAAATTCTAATATGAAAAAATATTATTTTACTTCAAATACTTAATAATTTTCAATAAAAATATCTCGATTCGAGTATTTTGGTCTAGCATGTGAAATAAAATTGATATTTTTATTGAAAATTATTAAGTACATGAAATAAAATAATATTTTTTCATATTAGAATTTGTGTATAATAATTAAAAAAATTTATTTATTTATTATTATTATTATTATTATTTTTAAACTAGTACACAAATTTTAATATGAAAAAAATATTATTTTACTTAAAATACTCAATAATTTTTAATAAAAATATCTCGATTCGAGTATTTTAGTCTAGCATGTGAAATAAAATTGATATTTTTATTAAAAATTATTAAGTATAAAAAGTGAACTAATATGTTTTCGTATTAGAATTTATGTAGAATGATTAAAAAAATTTATTTATTTATTATTATTATTTAAAATTAATACTATTTTGATCTGCAAGCCAAACAGAGCATTATCGATGAAATTGTCAAATTTGAAAAAAGAAAGTTTAATCTCAATAAAATTAAGCAATTATTGCAATGATTTTTTTTCTGTTTTTTTTTTTTTTAATATAATCTCTCAAGCAGTCCCCCTAGATATAGAAGCCTCTTTCTAAACTACATAAATCATATATTATTATTTTACCATGAAATTCAATTCTTCTACTTATTCATACTGTGGAAACTTTTGTGATAACTTGTTCATAAATCTTAAATCGAGAGTAAAATGCTTTATAAAAAAATTGAGATTAAAATAAAATTTATCAAAATTATAAAAGTTTAAAATTAAATTCTTTTAAAATTATTTAATTTCTGTTAGTGCTCGTTTCCTCAAGACTAGTAAAAAGGTAAGATAAATTTCTTCTAAGTTTCTAAGATTGGAAGGGTATCGCAAATTGATCTTAACTTTTTAAAAATCTCGATTTGAATCCTTGAGGTTATAAAATTGCTATAGTTTTACACCCATTTCATAATTTTAGTATTTTTACTAATTTTTCTCAATAAAAAATATAAAATTTAATTATTTTTAAATTAATTTGAATTATTTATGCATCTTAAAGTATCATTATACCACCATGTTCTCACATTTTTTTAAAATTTAAATTAAAATAAAAAATTAATTTTCTCATCATTTACTTTCTCAGCACTACAAATTTAAAACTAAATAATATAAATATATTTCTTGATAAAAAATAATAAAAATAAATATTTTAAACTTATATTTTAAAAAATCATAAAATTAATAAATAAAAATAATCTTACACTATACTAATAAAAAATTAACATTATGTCTTAATTAAGATCAAAATTGTAAATTTTTTTGCAATCTTAGAGACTTAAATCAATATTTTTAAAAAATTGTAATCAATTTACAACACTTTTCGCCCTTAAGGCTGAATGTAATTTACCCCAAAACATAATTACTGAACTTAAGAAGTTTTAGAGAGCGTTTGATTCATTATTATCTTGGTGCTATACCATGTAATTTAAATGTCATGACATTTAGATATCATTTTTTTACTAATAATTTTATAATCTTGTAAACAATTATTTATAAATATCATTAAATCAAATACTTACTGCCTCTAGATAACATAACATTAAAATAACACTAAATAAAACACCCACTTAAGCTTACATATGTACTTTTTCTTGGCACAAAGGGCCTCACATGTAGTTTTTCTTCTATTTCGCGAGTGGCGCCGATGAATTACCCCTGTAATCTCTTACAGCAACTCCAATTCCGATAATTCCTCTTCCTTTTGTAGCATTCATTGCTGTATCAAAATTAACCTTGAGAGCTTAGTATTAGTTGAAAGCTGCCGGTGCCAGATGACCGATCCATAACCTGAGAGTTCTGCTACAGCTTTGGGTGGACCATCAGCTACCTCTCTATCGCTCTCTTCAAATTTCTTTGCATAATCCTTCGCATAGGATGTGATCATTTTCGGACTTCGCCCTTTATTCCCTGCTAGCCTCGAGTTTCTATTATTCCACATCACCTATAAGACCACCACAAAGTATGTATATCAACAGGCAGGGTTGCTAGGCAGTCCATCTATACACAATTTAAACTATATATCAAAGATACAAAAGAGATATAAATAAAATAATACTACATAGCCTTCATAACTAGCCCCCAAAAGTTCTAGGACTATTGGATATTAGCTTCATCCATTAATTTAAGGGATAGTACATTGTACCATCCCCTCAACTATTGGCTAAAACTAATATCCAAAAGTCCTAGAACTTTTGGGGTAGGTATGGGAGCTTCATGTTATTTTTCATATAAATATGAAAAGGAAACTTTTTTTTTTTATATAAATCAACTTCTGGTCTTCTTTTGTGCATTTAAAAAAGTATGGTGAAACTCACATGCATTTGAGTGTGGGCAGCCATCACCACTTCTGCAGTAGGTCTGAGAATATCAAACTCTTGAGTAAAGATTCAGAAATTAGAACAGTATATCTAATTTGGAATATAGTATGACAATCACATAAACACAGACCGTTGAAGTTTAAACAACACAAAAATAGTTGCCACCTCTAAGAGAAAGGTCTATAATGGCAATGGAATGGTATGCGAAAACCGAAAGAAGTAGATATTAGCTGAATGGTATGCCGTATGCGAAAGGGCAATTAGCATGTACTTCACAATTTCTATTACATCTTCCAGGATCCACCTTTGGACCACAAGTTCTATTATAAATTCCAGGAAACTATAGTTCTTTCATGAAGAAAATGAGCATATATCCTCTTGGATCTAGAACCATGTGGGTGCAGTGCAATTTTAGATCCGAATTCCTATCATTATGTCAAGTGAGCAATCAATATGCTAAAAATCAACACGTACACAAATTAGGAAGTAGTGTGATAATTCAATCAAAAGTAGAACTTCATACATCCGTAAACACTTTGTTAGATCCTTTTACACCTAAAAAATGGACCATTCAGTGAACAAATTTAAATCATACATGCTTAATAATCTATTTAGTTTTCATTTTTACACGATACTGCTGCTACAACGTTCCACTACAAAGAGAACTTGCAGTCAGCATCTCCGCTTGTCAGTCAGCTGCAAGTTCCCACACACGGGCTTGATGGCAAACTGCAATAAAATAAAATACCCCACAATGCAGAAAGTAGGAATCCCCTTTGCAAAACGCAAGATATATAGTGCATCCACACATAAACATAGTCAACAAAATTGAAGTGTCCAACAAACAAAAAGGTCAAGAGTGGATATTGCCAGGAAGGAATTTTATCTACGAACAGAATTAGACGTAGCTTTAATTATCAAGTCTAGAAAAAGTAGCACTGTTGACATAAATTTATCTTCTATATTTGTTTTTGTGAAGTACACCAATTTAGAAAATTGTGATTTGCTCTAAATTTCTCAACTATAGGTAATTTTTTTTTTTTTCTGAATTAGGATTATTGCTTGTTATCTTTTATTCTTGAGCAAAAATCTATTTATTTATTAAAATTGTCTAATTGCTCTAAGGGTGATGTTGAAATCTTACCAAGTAAAATTGCTTTGGAAAATTTAGTTGAGAACATTAAAATAAATGTTCGCTATTTCTGAAATTTTGAAAGATTTGGATAGACCTAATCTAATAGGTAAATTCTAATTTAACTTCCATCTAATTTTAATTTCAGCCATTTTAAAAAGGTTCATTTGAAATAAAAAAAGGTTCATCTGTGGGATTGATTCTTATCTTACAGTTAACTTTGGGCAAATCTTGCTATCATCTGTGAAAATTTGCTAAAGTCAACTTATTGATCTCAAATTGCATACATCCAGCATTAGAATACATTATATTAACATCACAATTGCATTGTTTCACCAATTTAACTAACATAATTAATCAAAATCTGCAATAAAAAAAGAAATCAAATGCACCAGTTGCTTTTTTCTATAGGATTCTCACAATTCTCTCGAGTAGCTTTATTTAGAGGTAAAACATAGACAAAATAATAGAGCACCTTCTACCCCAAGTGGCCCCTATTTTGGAAAAATTACATTTTGGTCCCTGAATTCTCTGACTCAGGTACGAATTTTGACAAAGCCTCTAACCTGGTAAATCGAATAATCTGGATTTTTATGCTCGCTTGTGTTTTGCTCGAATTTGTTCCACCTGTGCGACCTTTCATTACTGAGCGAATTTAAATTACTGTTGGGTAAATATTGTGAGACCCTTAATCCTGTTCCCTGTTTTTGATTTATTGAAAACCGAATTGCGCCCTAATCTGAATTGGTAATTTTTCAATTACCTTCGATCTAATTTATTTAAAATTTTAAAAGTAATTGGTTTTGCGGGCTTAATTAATTTCTCAGTTATCACAAAATTATTCTTTGATATTCAAGCATTAGTTTGTGAAAATCTGCTTTATACAATTGCTCATCATTTATCCGTCCGCATCACATAGGGTTTAGACGGTGAGGGTGCACAAGGAAAGAATGAAGACTAAAGTTATCTAAGAGGAAACGAAGCAGCACACTAGAAGAATCTTTGTCTGAGTTTAGTTTGAGTTTATATCAATTACATCTTTCAAATTGGCATACATATACCTGACAATTACAACACTAATAGACCATTTTGGTTAGGATGTTCAGGACTGGAATCCTGAATAAACATGGCAAGTTGGGTTGGGTGTTTTAGGACTGGATCGATGAATAGAGATAAAATGTTGCCATTCCTGCACAATACAGCCAAGCCTGTGCAACTTCTAGATTTGCATTTATTATCATCTGCATATTGGAAAACACTTTTGGCATTTAGAGGTTGACAAACTGAACCATTATGCCAATCAATGTAGCACACGCAATTAAAGTTGCACAATTATCTTGGTGAATTGGAAGATTCTTATGAGCATATCTACTGCACACATCATCAACTTAGGAGCATGACAGAGAAATTACTTTCTTCCTAACTACTACTAGAGGACAAGTAAGATACTTACAATGTTTGTCAATCCGAGGCATAGTCTCATCTCAAAGGATCAGCAACTATAGTAGCATAATTTTCATTTTCAGGCATCTAGCCAGAATAGGGACTAAGTAACGTTACCATGTTATGTAAATATAATCACCAAGACCAATGCTCAAGTAATAATACACAAACTGAACTATAGGCTATATCTGATGATAAGATGTGGAGCACTTTACACTAATTTTTCAAGTCCAATGTGGATAATCTTAACTGATGCTTACACGCAGGCATGCATACAGCAAGCTCTTTAACATGGAAGAAAAAAAACTATGGTGAATTCAACCACATTAATTATTCATCTGAAAAAGATAACTAAATGGGCTAAGCACATAGGAAGAAGGCATCCAAAGTCAGGAAAATTACAGGTCAATCAATCATCAAATAACAAGTACCTTATGAAAATTTCCTCACACTGTATTATTTCATTCAGAAGGAGAAAGAGGAAGGACTCTTCCATCTCTTAACCTTACATTCGCCATTGCAACAACAAAAACATACCAGGGGAGAAAATCCACATTCAATCTTCTTGGCCCGATTGCTACTTCTTCCAATGCAGCTAAGACAACTTCCCTCGACAACTCCTCAAAGGGTTTTCTAAATGGTTTCAGCATCAAGCCACAGCTCTGGGATCGGTGCCATGCTGCCAGACGTAGACCAGCTCATCCCAGCCAGTGCTGGCGAGCAGCCCTTCTACGAGCACGCTCATGTCGACCCCGACCGTAAACTCGGTATGGTGATCGTAGCGCGCGAGGAGCGAATCCTCGGCACGGTAGTCCCAGAAGCAGACGGTCATATCGTAGGAGCAGGATATGAGCAAGTTCTCCCGGTGAGGCGAAAACTTGATACGCCGCACAGCATACCCATGGCCGGCAAGCGCAGCAACTGGGGCGCGTGAAGCGCGCACGTCCCAGATGCGAACGGTCTTGTCGACGGAAGCTGTGGCGAGGCAACACTCGTCGTACTTGTTCCAGTCGCATGAGAGGATCTCGTGATCGTGGGCAGGGATGACGAGAGATGAGGACGGATCGCGGACGTCCCACACACGGGCGGTGCAGTCGCCGGAGGCGGATGCGAACACATCGGCGTGGCGTGGGCTCCAACTAACTGAGTAGACGCAATAGGCGTGTTCTCGGAAGGTGCGGAGGGAGGCCGGCCGGTCGAGAGCCCAAAGTTTCAGGGAATCGTCCCAAGAGGCGGAGAGGAACGAGTCTCGGCGGACGGGATTCCAATCGACGGCGTGGACCTCGCGAGCATGCTCGTGGAGAGAGCGGATAGGGTTAGACGAAGGGGGAAGGGCGGCGTCCCAGAGCTTTATCGAGCCGTCGGCAACCGATGAGACGGCGAGGGAGTCGTGGGACTCGGACCAGGCGCAGTCGTAGACGCCATCGGCGGTGTCGAAGGAACGGAGCTCGGAGATGCCGCCGGAGGGATTGAGGTCGAGGATGTGAAGGCGGCCGTTCCCGAGTATGCCAAAGTTCTGGGCGGTGGCCACCAGGAGGCGGTTCTCGTAGAACGGGCTGAAGCGAACTGCGTAGCCATTGAAGGGGGTTTTGAAAACAGGCATATCAAGCTTCTTCCTACTGCGGTCTGCGGATTGAAAACTGGATGCAGTTGGACGCTAAGAGGAGATGAGTAGAGGAGCAATCCGGTCTTTCTCCTTCCTTACTCTCTGCAGATCCCTTCTATTTGGCCCAGCCGGGACGACGATCTTCCCCTTCCGTTCCTCATCAAGGCGGTAGTTGTAGTCACCTGCGGTGATTGTTAGGTTTTCGTAACTCTCTCTCTCTCTCTCTCAATATTCTTTTCCTCTCAATAAGCATAATTTTTTTCACCAAATTAAAAATGATTATTACAATATAAATTCAAACTCTGACTTACTCTGACTTCGTTAAATAGATTGAGTTTGGACTTTACATAATTCGAATAAAATTTGAGTTATATTTATAAATATTTATTTTATAAATAAGTCGAGATAATAAATTTATCAGATAAGATTGAGTACCTATCTAATGATCAACTCAAATTCAAGTTAAACTATTTAAGATGATTTATGTTCAGGTTAAATCTTATCCAATTTTCATCCATAATGTCCATTGCAGACTCTGCTTGTGCACATGTAGTAGGCAGTGGTTGGATTCCTAAATATTCGGCGCTTGTACTCAGTAATTATTACACACCAATAGGTTAAATAATTGTATTAATACCATTAAATTTTCTTCCTATTTAATATAAATATTATTTTACTATAAAAAACAAAAATATTAATAATAAATAAAATTATTCATTCTCATTCTCATTAGCCTAACTCTAATATCTTCTTAATTATACTCAAGAAGTTAAAACTTACGTTATTTCTATTTTATTATGCCATTTATTTGAATGTTATTAAATATTTTACTAACTAAAATGTAATAAAACTAAAATATATAGTTTTAAATATAAATATTATAAATTGCATTTAATATGGCTGTAAATTTTGCTCGAAATATGAAGATCGCTTAAAACTCGCTCGAATTTAGCATATTTCGAATATCTTATGACTCCAATCAGCTAGCTCGAAATAGCATTGATACAATTCGAACTCGACTTTATAGTAAATCTACAGTTTTTAGTTTAATTATAATTATCTAAAGTTTAGTTTCAAATTTATTCTAATTAAACGTCAATTTTATGTAGTATTTAAAAATAAATTTTAAATAGTAAAAATTTATTATATATAATTATCTTATTTTTTAAAAAATCTTTGTATGTCATAAAATATATTTTAATTATCTTAAATATATTATATAAAAAGAAAATTTACAATTATCACTTTCAAAAATCTATTATTTTTAAACGACATTCTTGAACTTTATTATTTTAATGCTGCACCCCTATTTAATTTAGTAGGGCTACCTGTAAATTCACCTCAAAATAAAGAGTACTACTTGAAAATAATAAATTTTAAGGTGTCGCCTGAAAATAATGAATATCTGAGGGTGATAATATAATTTTTTTTTTATATAATGTATTTAAGATAATTAAAATATATGTTATGATATACAAAGAATATTTAAAAATAAAGCTATTTATATATAATAAATTTTTAAAATTTTAGTAATAATTTTATTATTTAAAATTTATTTTTAATTACTACATAAAATTGATGGTTTAATTAGAATAAATTTGAAACTAAACTTAAATATAGATAATTATAATTAAAATCGAATTAAATTCAATTTAAATTTTCAACTTTACCGGCTGGCGGCAGGCCGGGGCAGGCCGGTGACAGTCAGGCCGCGCCAATTAAAGCTCCTGTCGCCGGCCGATTAACGCCTGTCAATTTTGCTCAAAAAAAGTTCATTCGAAAATTAAATCGAATTTAATTTAATTTAAATAAATTGCCTAATAAGTTCTTTTATAGTTTAAAATTTTTATCAATTTAAGAAAAATTCTGACAAAAATAACTCGAAAATAAATCAATTAAAAAATTTAAAAATAATATATATATATATATATATGTATAGTTATATCTATAATTAAATTTGGTATGCTAATTTTTTTATAATAACTTAATAAAAAGTTTTTATTAATTTTTTAAAAATTTTATTTAAATTATATTTATTATAGATTATTGCTCGTTGTTTTTATTTTTAAATATTATATCAAGATGAATGCTATACTCTTACGATTTGACTAAGAGATCAAAAATTAATTGAAAGTTAAAATAATTTTGGTTCGGATCGAGCTTACATCGATAAAAAATAAGTCAGACTTAACTCAGACAAAGATTGAATCGAACTTTTTTGCTAATTCCTTAGATTGAATTGGGTCTAATAAAAAATTTTTAATTTAATCTTTAGTTGAGATCGGATCGGCTTGAAATCAAATTATCAGTAATGCTAATATAAAGACTTCAATCGACCAACTTAACATAATCCTTCAAAATTAGATGTAACGATCAATACATTTGGATTTATCCGTCCAACTTCTTGCAAATTGGCTTGCTCTGTGCCCTGGCGCACCATCGCACAAGTCCTAAAGTCGCACACTCACGCTCCTCAATAAGATATCTTCAACTTTCAGAACACTGTTTAACAAATAGTTACTTAAATTATAATTAAATAATTATAACAAAATTTAAATTAATTTAAAAAAATAAAAATTATTTTATGTCTTATGTTACGTAAATTTATAGTATTAAACAACCACCACATTTTACATCCAAATTTTTTTTTAATAAATTGATAAATATAATTTCTTTTTAATAATTTTTTAATATAATTAACTCACTTTATTATATTTCAAATAACTTATTTCACATTATATATATTTTATAAAAAAACCTACAATTTTTTAAATTATTTTTTTCTAATAAGGAAGCGCAAACTAATTTTATCCTTAAAAATAAATTAGATATATAAATAACCAAGATATTCATTTTGTGTGTTCAATATAGTTAATAGGTTTAATATGTTATTGTTGATGAAACATCACTAACAAATCAGTTGATTGTGAAAACTTGAAAAAATGATAAAAAATAAAATGAATATAAGATTTTCATGTGAAAACTATTTAAAAAAATCATCGATGTTATTCTTCACAAATTGAAATCAATATATTTTTTATAACAAAAGTACTTAAATTAATGTAAGAGTACGATAGCGAAATGAAAAAAAAATATTTTTTTTAATAACATAAATTATTGATCTATGTATGACTTCCGGCTAGTAGTTGGGGGATGAATAAGACTTTAAATTATATTTAAAGAATAATCATATTTTTTATCAATTTTAAAAAATAATTGTTGATAGATAAAGAAATAAAAAAATATTTTAGTTTACTATGTTTGCTATTTATAAGTAAATTTGAAAGAAAAAGAAGATAATTATAATCTATCAAGTATTCGACAAAGAGAATCGTTAATTATCCTCAAATGAGGCTAGCGGCATGTCATAGAGAATTTGATATTTATTTAACAAACTATTTTCTAGTTTATTTTTTAATTTTTATTTATTATATTCGGATAGAAATAGTTGAGCATATATATATAACTCTGATAAATCATGATCAATAATTATATGAGAAAAATATATAATTTTTTATGGAATAATTTATCATATATGTGTCAAACAATTATATGAAAAAATACAAAAAAAAAATGTTCAAATTCTATCAAAAAAATATAATTTATCATATATGTTTGCACTTTGCATGAAACTAGAGTTAATTTTATTTTTGAATTAAATTAAATTAAAAAATGGAAACAGTCGTGCCCCAGCGGAGGGGCACTTTCGTCATTGCATTTGTTTAATAAATCTGAAAACCACATCCTTTCTCAGACCCGGCGCATCGTCTCTGGCAAAAATCCGACTTTTTATTTTTCATTTTTTTTTCTACCCTACCTCGCAGGTTCCCGGTCAAATCTCCCGGCCCTCGACCTTAAACCAACGGCAGCGATGCGCCGACTCGCCGATTATCTTACTCGGCGCGATCGCTGGGATCACGGCGCTGACGCCAGCGATCGCTTCCCTCGCGCGAACGTCGGCGTAAACGTTACCGGCGACCGCCCGTACCCGCACATGCGGCACGCACGCGTCTGTCCCCAGCCGCCGCCTCGCCGACCCCTTTACACCCCCTTCATCCTTTTCTTGCCCCTTACCGTCGAAAACAACGCCAAGGCCGGCCGTATAAGTGAGAGAGAGAGAAGGGTTGCTGTTAGCGTTACGGTTAGGTCAAGATACGAGGGTTGTTGGAGATGGAGGGGAGGGATGCTGCGCCGGCGAGACCGCCGAATCCTGCGATGCCTTACCGGGAGGACTGCTGGAGCGAGGGGGAGACATCAATGTTGATCGACGCTTGGGGGGACCGTTACCTGGAGCTTAATCGGGGGAACCTCCGCCAGAAGCAGTGGCAGGAGGTGGCCGACGCCGTTAATGGGCGTCCTGGAGGTGGGCGGCGTCCGGCGCGCACTGATGTTCAATGCAAGAACCGGATTGATACTCTAAAGAAGAAGTACAAGATCGAGAAAGGGAAGATCTCTGACAGCGCCGTTGCTAGCCAGTGGTCCTTCTTCTCTCGCCTTGACATGCTCGTTGGGTCCGCTGTCCCCGCCAAGAAAGGGCCTCCTTCGCCTCCGCTCGCGTTGCCCTTGCCGTCCCATCGCAAGGGCCTTCCCCTTCCAGCTGCCGCTGCAGCCGCGGCGGCGGCTGCGATCCGCCCAGTTGATCCCCCGCCAAGGGAGAAGCGCCCACGCCCGGCTGCCGCTTCGCTTCAAGTGGATGATTCTGTTTTTCGGAGGAACTTTTCGGCGGCTGCAGCTGCCGCGGCTGCGGCGGCGGATGGGGAATCCGGTTCGTCGTCGCGGTCAAGCATGGAGAGATCTAGGTCGAGCAGAGAGAGATCTGCTAGGGGTTTGAGAAGGAAGCCAGAAGGGAGTGAGGGCGACGGGATGCGGGAGCTGGCCCGGGCCATCGAGCGGTTTGCTGAGATATACGAGAAGGTGGAGGGTGACAAGCAGCGCCAGATTATCGAGATGGAGAAGCAGAGGATGGAGTTCATCAAGGGTCTGGAGTTTCAACGCATGCAAATGTTTGTGGATACCCAGGTTCAGCTGGAGAAGATCAAGCGCACTAGGCGTGCTGATGCTGGTGAGATAAGAACCTCTACAACTATTCCTTTCCTTATACAACCTCGTATGCTGAATATGTAGAGATTGAATTGTTTTAGAGTGCTTTATCTTTCTTCTTTCATAGATCTAGGTGTTGGCATCTGGATTTACTTATTTACTTCCTCTTATTTCTGCTTCCTGAAATTGTAGCCTAACCCTTTTATTTCTTCTTCAAGTTTTGTTGATCCATAGGTTCAATATCTATTATAGAGTTTTGCGTGTGTCCTCCTTGATTTACTGATGTTAGTAGTATTTTTGGGGGCATGTGCTCCCTAATATAAGCTAAATATTTGTGGAATCATGCTTTAAGTCAATTACTTAGTTTTTATTCAAATCTCTTGAAGTATATTGTTCGATTTGACTAATATGCTCATTTGTATTAGAAGAGTTACTACTAGGATATCCGTTGGATAGTTTACTAATGGTTTTGCCAAAGGAGTCTTTTTTTTTTATTTGGACATATCTGCCTGGTTTCTTCAGTGAAAGATAGTTACTACTTAAATACTTCTGTGATTTCTTTAACATTGCTTGAAGTGTGTCAAGAAGAAGAGTTTCAAAATTTTGTTTTTAATAGCTATGTTTTTTGTTATGAGAAAATGGAAGCTTTCGATTTATTAGTCGGGAATTGTTCATAGTTATTTTACCTTTTCCTTGGATGTCCATCGACAATAAAAAGTTGGGATGTAATTTTTTCTTTTTTTTTTATCGTGCTAATTCTCAATGTTGGTTTTAATAGCTATGTTTTTTGTTATGAGAAAATGGAAGCTTTCGATTTATTAGTCGGGAATTGTTCATAGTTATTTTACCTTTTCCTTGGATGTCCATCGACAATAAAAAGTTGGGATGTAATTTTTTCTTTTTTTTATCGTGCTAATTCTCAATGTTGGTTTTTGTAGTTGCTGGATTTACCTATGATATCTGCTCAATGTTTGTTTTAATATCTTAGTAGAGATTCTGAATGAATAAGTCTTTGTTGTTGCAGTAAGGGGAAGAGGACAAATTTTCTATATTGAATTAGCGGAGAAGACAAATCCATTTTGGTTGATTTTTTGATTTTGGAGTCTGTGATATGTACTATGTCTGCCAAAGGCAGACTCATCTAGCCAGGATATTGATGATTAATCATATGTATCCACAAATATTCCACTAGTGTTATCTTAGTCTTCTGAAGTGAAGGTTCAGGGGGTTAAAATCCATTAAAAATAGAATTTGGCTAGCAAGCACATCATATCATACTTGACAACCCATCAGAATGTTGAGCACTCGTGTGTATGGGCATTCTAGTCTGACTAACATTTCCTTTCTTCATTTACAGCGCGACAATTGAGTTCATGGAATTTTTAGTAATAAGCACCACTTATTTCCCTTTAGTCCTTCTCTTTGGTATTGCTGTGATGTCATTTTCAACGAGATGAAGTTGAATAACTGCTGAGTCTTGTTATATTTGTGCCGCTGTGCAGATTCTTTTTACCGGATTCAGGTTACCCAATATATGTAGGAAGTCTCTGGTTAATCGATGTGTTCATCTGTCATGAAAGTTTGCATTGTGTTACCCGTTCTTAACTTGTTTGTCTTGTTTAGTTGTATCTATTTAATGCAAGTGGCAATTTGATATTAACAGGAAGAAATTTTGACTTTTTTTTCTTTGTAATATATATTTTCTGAGAAATATTTATTGTCTCATGATCTCATCAATTTTTTAGGAATTGTTCAGTTGAACTATCTCATCTCCCGACACAGTTAATTCATTATTCGGTAATGCTTTCAGTCGCTGCCTTATCAATTTGGACTATAGTGATTGAGTTTGGATTAAGCTTGTGCATTCATATATATTGTGGCTTTTAAAATCTTTTCATTTGTTTCTCCAAGTTTAGAAATATTAGTAGTGACTACTTTTTATGGTATTGCTGACAGGATAAGTGTAACTGAGTTTAATTTTCTTTTTCTTTTTAAAAATTATACTAGGATTATGTCTAGAACAGAATAGTTTTTCAAGACAATAGTGGGAAGCTGCATTCCCTTTTTTGCTCGAAGTTTTCTCTCTTTGCTCAAATTGTTGATGCGTAATTTTTTTAAAGACTTCATGTCAATATCTTTTCATCATTGTTTAATGATTGTTTTATAAGCATTATTGGAATTGTACATGATACTCACAATTGTTCTGATGACAACTAAAGAGGCTAACAGACAATATATAAGGTACTCAAATTTCCTAAAGTATTTGATGGTTCACTAGGGTATGCTTTGAACGTGGAAGTGAGCTATAGTAGATGCCAAACGTCCTCCTTGATGGAAGTTTTGGCTGGGGGTTCTCTGTCTTGATTAGATTAAAGCTTTTCTTGTGGCTGTTTGATGCTAAAGTTTTGTAAATTATGGATTAGAATTCACTTGGATAAAGTTTCCACTTCGAAGCCCAAATCCTGTTTGTATTTACTCCCTTATTTACAGGGAGAAGAAAGTTGTTGTGTTTTGCCTGATGGACTTGTTCCTATGTAGTTGGTTTTGTTCTTATTCCACATATACTCATTTTCCATGTACAATAAAGGACAAAAAAATCCCCTTATTTTTGAAATGTGGCCAAGGCCTTCAGCATTAACCTTTTCTTTTCTTTTTTTTGATAGGAACGTCAGCATTAAACTTATTTAAACTACAATTGGAACAAAAATAAGCCAACATGGGAAAGGGCATTCCCCCTTTCCAAACAATAAATTCCCTTGTTTTTGTCTTTGGTTCACAAGACATGGCAGCATGGAGTAGGTTTATGCACTAATAACCAGTCTGGTTAAGGAAGCCTACAATTTTTTAGGGAACTTGTTGCCATTTTGTCGTGTACTGGATTCATTGGATAGGTGGTAGTTTGTTGGTTCCTCGTCTGGATGGTCAAACTTTGTTCACGTTCGAACATTCAAGCCTTCGTTTGGGGAAGCATCTCTGGATTGTCAATCGTAATCTTTGGGCCGGTCCTTGATGAGCTTTATTTAGGTGTTCTTCCTTGTTTTCTTCCAAAGGGGACTGGCTGTCACAGAGCTTCTGTTCTCTTGAGTTTTCGATTTGTCATCTTTCATCGCCACGTGTGATTCTAGCGATTATTCCTTGCTTGAATTTGTCCTGTTCCACGCATAGGATGGTGATGTCTTTGTATTTTAATGGGTTAATAGCATCATGTGTGGTTTGCATTTTAGCTTAGATTCATCCATCACTTCTCCTTCTCTTTCTATTTGTTGTTCTCATTTGCTTTCCACGATTTACATTAAGTATCTTTGTAAATGCATTGCTCATAGTCGTCTTTTCATTAGTTGTCCTCAGACTATCTTGTTGTGGAAAACCTTCGTTGAAGCTGACTTGTGTTTGTGGTGGTGGCTGATGGAACTGGTGTACTTGGTGTTGTTTTGTTACCCTTGTTTGATCTCTAGTCAGGAAGTCATATTGGAATCAGTGGCTGAAGTTCTGAGAAGTATCTGTCATGGACTTGTAGCTGATTATTCTATAATTGCTCAATTGCATTAATCTCAGTTTTAAGGCAGCATGAAGCTGACACCCTGTTGAATTATGCAAACTCAGTTATTCTAGATCATACTCAGTATGCTCTGTATACATGGAGGTAGCTCAAAATTCAGTAGCTTTTTTCTTCCTCTTTTTCCCAGTATATATTGGTTTGTGCTGTTCTGGCATGTCTACTTTGTCCGTGTTGCTTGCAATTTTCAAATGAGTTTTTTTCTTTTACGTAAGTTTTCTTGATTGCTACCTAATCTTGTTTTCTTAGCTTCCTATTGTAGAAATGAGCATGTTTAAATGAATGTGTAGCTTAGATTAGAATTATGATAGGCCGCAAAGATTATATATGTGAGTGTGTTGGGTTACATCTATTACAAAAGCATCATGGAGAAGATCACCCCTAATAATAAGGGTGTGAGGCTATTGTTGCTGAAGGCGATATACTGTTGTTAAGTATGATTGTTTTTTGTCATTAATTTCATTATTTTTCTTTATTTGCTTGACATTTAGGCCCTGTTTGGCGCGAGGACTAAATCAAGACCAAAATGATACTAATTTAAAAAACAATAATAATAATAATAATAAATAAAATTTTTTAATCATTCTACACAAATTCTAATATAAAAAAAACATTACTTTACTTCACATACTCAATAATTTTCAATAAAAAAATTAATTTTATTTTACATCTTAGACCAAAATACTCGATTCGAATATTTTAGTCTAGAATGTGAAATAAAGTATATATTTTTATTAAAAATTATTGAGTATGTGAAGTAAAATAATATTTTTTTATATTAGAATTTATGTAGAATATTAAAAAATTTTATTTATTATTATTATTATTATTATTATTATTATTATTATTGTTTTTTAAATTAGTATCACTTTGGTCCTGATTTGGTCCTGATTTGGTCCTCGCGCCAAACAGGGTATGTGCATTATCTATATAATGCAGTCACACTGTAGGGAAACATCCTTATTACTACATTTCAAAAAGACCTCTTTACTACTTATCACTGTTGAGCTTCCCAGGCTGTCTTATGAAGTTTGAGATTTACAACTTTTATATTAGTTTTCTGAGAACTGAGTAATTTTGAGCATTATATAATCTGTAACTTGTTTGCTTTAATATTCGCAAAGTTTGAGCTGATCAGACCCGTGCTTAACATCAGTTCGGATCGCAGGGCTATTTTAAGGCTAGTTGGACAATATTGTTAATATATCAATACCAATCACTCTTCTAGCTCGTTATTTTCTCGTATTTCAGAATGCAAACAAGGCTGGACTGTTGATTACATCTGTTTTGCAGCATTAAAGTTGTGAAATCATTTTGATCTATTTCATTGTCTTCTATTTCAGACAGTTATTTGTAGAAAGATCTTAAGATGGAAACATTCAACCTGAACAGTCTCAATGTTCTCAGTTTTCTCCTCAATCTGCAACTCTGGAAGACGCTGAAGTTTCTTCCTTTTTTTTTGTTTTTTGACCTTGCTAGTTCAGTAGTGCCATTTTGCAGACTTATAGAAGCTTGTATAGCTTAGTGGTGCTTAAATTCTGACGTTGCTATTTGTATTTACTGTTTTTCGTTATTAGTGGACAATGCATTAGATTCCTGCCAAGCTCTCATCATTCTATTATGAGTACTCAATGTTGGTGTTGGTCAAATTTGCATCATTCATCCAGCCTTCTTTTGTCTTCTGCATGGTTGATTTTACATTTGAAGTCCAATTTTAATTTATGCACTTTAATCATATGTCCCATTGATGTGTCACATTCTCATACATAGTTGGATTTGGTGTTTTGAACCCAAATGAAATGGTTTTGCCAATTTGATCAAATAAAATTTTTACAGATAGTTTCGGAACTCTGTTTGGCGTGAAGATCAAAATTAGGACTAAAATGATACTAGTTTAAATAATAATAATAATAATAATAAAAAATAAAATTTTTAATCATTCTACATAAATTTTAATTTGAAAAAATATTATTTTACTTCATATACTTAATAATTTTCAATAAAAATATCAATTTTATTTTATATTTTAGACTAAAATATTCGAATCGAATATTTTGATGTAGAATGTGAAATAAAGTTAATATTTTTATTAAAAATTATTGAGTATGTGAAATAAAATAATATTTTTTATATTAAAATTTGTAAAATAATTAAAAAAATTATTTATTATTATTATTATTATTATTATTGTTATTTTTTAAATTAGTACTATTTTGATTTTAATTTTAGTTCTTGTGTCGAACAGAGCTAAAAGTAATTGAGGACTAATAAAAGAACAAGATATAAATACATTTGAATATCATTCGAAGCAGTGCTGTATTGTTTTCTAACTTTATATATGTGTGATTGCTTCATTAACAAGATGAAAATCAAATGGTTTGATTTCGATTCGAGTCTATTGGATCTTTAGTTTGCTTTCAAATTTTGAAAATGTAGAACTGCAAGTTATATTTCATATTTGAATAGCTGAGCTGCTAATCTGACTTTAATTACAAAATTATTGCAGATGATTCAAGAATGAAATAATAAAGAGGATTAAATAACTAAAACTGTTAAAAATAAATGGCTAATGCCTCGTTTAGTTCGAGTTTTATTTTTGAATACAACAACAATAACAACCACCAAGCTTTAATTCCACTAGGTGGGGTCGGCTATATTAATCCTTTGTTTCCATTGCGCCCTATCAATTACCAAATTCTTATCTAAGTCTAAGTAACCAAGATCACTCCTTATAGTTTCTTGCCATGTCTTCTTTGGTCTCCCTCTTCCTCTTTGTACATGGGCAAGATCTAATAGCTCAATTTTTCTAATTGGAGCTTCAATCGGCCTATAATTTATACGTCCAAACCATCTAAGCCGACTTTCTCTAAATTTATTCTCAATTGATGCAATACCAATATTCTTTCGGATATACTCATTTCTCATTCTATCCTTTCGTGTATATCCACACATCCACCTTAACATCCTCATTTCTGCAATATTTATTTTATTTGTATTTTTTCTCTTCGCAGGCCAACATTCAACATCATATATTATTGCTGGTCTTACTACAGTTTTATAAAATTTACTCATAAGTCTGAATGAAATTTTTCTATCGCACAATATACCAAAAAATATTTTTTTATTTTATCCATCCTGGTTAAATCCTGCTAATAATATCATTATTTATTTCACCATTATTTTGAATGATTGATCCAAGGTACCTGAAACGCTCACTCTTCTTGACAATTTGATCACCAATTGTCACATCTCTAATATAAGTATTTCTTTCTTGACTAAATGTGCACTCCATATATTCAGTTTTTGATCTACTGAGATAAAAACGTTTAGATTCTAGAGCATTCCTCCAAAGCTCTAGTTTCGCTTTAGCTCCCTCTTTAGTTTTCTCAACAAGGACAATATCATCTGCGAAGAGCATACACCAAGGCACTTCATCTTGGATATGTCCAGTCATGACTTCCATAATCAAAGCAAAAAGATACGGACTTAAAGCCGAGCCTTGGTGTAATCCAACTGTAATAGAAAAATCCTTAGTCAAACCTCCTTGTGTCCGAACACAGGTAACAACTCCTTCATATATGTCTTTAATAACTTGAATATAAGCATAGCGCAATTTTCTAAATGATTCATGTCATAATTGATTCGACAAGTTTTACGCTGGCTGTCGACTGCCTAACGCAACCCTCTGCGTTTCTCATCCGGGACTTGGGACCCGGCAACGGCGCAATAAAGTTTTATTTTTGAATAAGTGAAAAAAATTAATTTATTTTTTAAATTTAATATTAAAGAATTTTGTTTTAATATTAGAAAGTGTATAAGATGTAAAATAAAGTTTATTCTAAGATTTATATTTGTGTTGGCTGTGCAATAAAGTTGATTTTTACAGTTAAAATTTGTGTTGTGTCAAAAAAATACCTCGAACCAAACGAGATCTAAAAGTCTACTTCATTAGCATGATAAATGTCAAACATTTTTCTGTTGTACGAGCTGGCAATAGTTATATGTATTCATTAATATATTACGTAGCACGTTGTGTTGAAAAACAAAAGTGTTTCTATATAGTGATCCTTTTGTGCTACATCGAAACGCCAGACTAGATTAAGAGAATTGGAGTACCATTCACTTCATATATAATTAGGTTGGTTAGATCGATCATCGAATCAATTGAATCAACATATAACTAATTTTTAAAAAATTTAAATTATAATAATATCTACCAAAACAAAAATAATAATTTTATACATTCTATTCATGCTTTCTTCCCATTAATTTATAGAAATATATTAGAAGGCGTTTAGTTTGTTGTTATTTTGTTATTATGTCATGTAATCTAAATTGACATCTTTACTAATAATTTTATAATTCTATAAAAAATTATTTTTAGATATTATTAAATCAAATAATTATTTTTTCTATATAATATAACATAATATCAAGATAAAATTGAACCAAATATTCTTACAGTCTGATTTATATATCATGTAGTTTGATATGCGAAATGGCCTAGTAGAACGGTCTTTGTTTTTTTTCTTTTTTTTTTAATTCTCAAAAACAGCTTTTGTTTTGTTTTGTTTTTTTTTTTTCGTTTTTTGATTTGATTGATAAGAGAATAGGAATCCCACAGAAATGTGGAAAGATTTGTGAATCATTTTTTCTCTTTCAGAAATATTCCCGTCACCTTTTCTATTTTTTTTTTAATGTTTCCATAATATATATTTTTTAATCAAACTTTAGGAAAAAATTATGTTAAATTATAATTTTTTATGATCTAAAATTATAATTAAAAAAATTTAAAAGCTAAATTATTATTTTATTTTTAAAAAATTAAGATTTCAGAAGAAGTCTAAGACAAATTGAAATCAAATCGTAAATTTTTTAAATGAAGAATAAGAAAAATTTGAAATCAATTTATCAATTTTATTTTTCTTTTTGATTAAAAAAATAAAAAAATTAAATTATAATTTTATTTTAAGGAGTTAGAACCTATAATTAAGAGTAAAAAAAATTAGGGACAGAATTTATTTTTGCTATGAGAAATTAAGACGTGAAACGAAGTCTAGAAAAAATCATGGGCCAAATTATAATATTTATTTTTGTTATAAGTAATTAGAACCTAAGATAAAGTATATGAGAAATCAAGACTCACATTATAATTTTGAAGACTTAGAAAAAAATATAAAAATTTGAGATCAATTTATCATATTTGTTGTTATTATAGCAAATTAAGATATAAGATTAAGATTAATAGAATTCTTGAGACAGGTTAAATTATAGTTTTATAGGACCAAAAATAAAGGCTAAAAAATTAAAATTAAATTATAATTAATATTATATGTCAAAGAATTTCTCATAACAAAATTATGTCAAAGAACGGAGTATTTTAAAACCCAAATAACTGTTTAGGTGACTGAAAAACTTTACCATTAATAGGTGTTAATATTAATCAAAAATTGAATCGACTTTAGATCGAATCAAAATCAAATCGATTTAAATGAGCCAACTAATGAGCGAAAAGTTCGGCTCGGTAATGTTTTCGAGCCGACTTTGAGCCGGGGTTGGCTCGGTTAGATCCAGCTTGAAATCGGCTCGAATTAAAATAGATTTTATATTATAATATTATAAACAGAGTCGATCACAAGCCGGATCGAGTTGAGCTTAGCTGGCTTGAGATCAGCTCGAAAATGAATCAAAATCGACTCGAAGTCGATTGGAATCGACTCGAGCCGGCTTGAAGTCGAACTCAATCGATTTTGAGTAGATCGAAATGTGATCGATCCTATTTCGAGCCGGTATTGGCTCGGCTCGAAATCGGATTGGTAACAGCCCTATTTACTATACGCAAGTCATTTTCAGGTGAAAGATCCACCAACAGATAAATCTCCACGGGACAGATTTACCTTCTTGAAGCACAACTCTGTTTGGCAATTGGCTAGAAAAAAGACTTATTTTAGCCATGACTAAAATCTTAAATTTATTTTAAAAAAATCTTTAAAAATTATTTTATATCTCATCCTACACAAATTCTAATATTAAATGATCACTCTATTTCACATTCAATATAATTTTTAATATAACTAACTCACTTTATTTCACATTATACATATTTTTTTAAATTTTTACAAAGAATTTTCATACAATCTTTTTTTTCCTCCAACCAAACAGAGCTGGACCTGTGGGTAAACCACCAGCAGCAAAAGAGCTAGAAACTGAAGAAAATCAAACATCAGCTGCTTGGCCAATAGAGAAACTAAGGCTGTTATCAATCCAATTTCGAGCCGAGCTAAACCAGCTTGAAATTGAATCGATTATATTTCGATCAACTAGAAGTCAATTAAGTTCGACTACGAGCCGTCTCGGAAAAATAAAATCTCAATTTTTTTCAAGCCGATCTCGAGCCGAGAGTGCTTGGCTCGATCAGGCTCGAGATCGGCTCGAATTATAATATATATACATATATATATATTATATTTAATATATATACATATATATATATATTATATTTAATATATATTATATACATATATATAATATATGTATATAATATGTATTTTAATTCGAGCCAGATCGAGCCGAACCTACCCCAGCTCGAAACATTATCGAGTTGAACTTTTGGCTCGTTAGTCGGCTCGTTTAAATTGACTTAATTCCGATTCGATCTAAAATCAATTCAACTTTCGATCGATTTTTGATCTTCGATCCATATTAACACCCTTAAGAGAAAGAAATGCATTGAACTGATCAAATATGTAATGAAATCATACTAATTTGAACCAAGGGTAAGTCGAATAATATTGCTACATGTTCCCAATAACTGATCAATAAATTAATCGAGCATAATTTAAAACTTTAACACACTAGTTTGTCTAATGAATTCTAAATTATGATAGGTCAATTTATTGGGATTGCATAGTATTTTTCTAATTAATGTTGGTAGTAAGCAACATCATTTAACTCAAAAAATAAAAATTTAAAAATAAATAAAATCCAATAATTACTTGACTAGGAAGTAAGGCCATTGCTGCCTCTTTAGCTTAGGCTTTAGGGATTATACGATAATTAACGCTTTAAAATCTCCGATTCAGTTGGATGTTAAAACTAAATGTCATGTCAGACCAAATAAGACCGATTTGGTGGTAATTCGTTTCGTGGAGTTTACTATTTCGCGATGCTAATAAATCTATAATAGCCTTTTCTATGTTTATTAAACTACTAGTTCGATCAGTTTAATTAGTTTAACCATAAATCAAAACGTAGGTCAATCTTAATTCAGTCCAGTCTTGATACTTGTGCAATAGGTTAATATATATTCGGCGTGGATAACGCGGAACGTGTGTAGTTCAAATTTACTTATTGGTAGCGAATTTGAATTCCCAACTTTGCGCTTTCAGCGGGTTTTTAAGGTTGGAATTTTCAAGTAACAAAACTCATTCTCTCTGGTATTACCAAATATTTTTGTATTGATAGGAAAAAATAAATAAATTTTAAGCATAAATATGCACATCATGTTAGGGTTCATAAAGAGAGAAGTGGATGTGGTTGGGGCATGAAAAGATGTGGAGTTTGGTGAATGAAAGCAATTACTCAGCATGCCAAAAGTGAGGTCATCTCTAAACTGCCTTCTAAGTTACCTCTCCTTATTTTCTAGTATAATATCTTATAAAGTAAATATTTTATTCGAATATTTTGATCTGAAATGTGAAATAAAGTAGATATTTTTATCAAAAATTATTGAATATGTGAAGTAAAATAATATTTTTTATATTAAAATTTGTATAGAATGATTAAAAAAATTTATTTATTATTATTATTATTATTATTATTATTATTATTATTATTTAAACTAGTACTATTTTAGTCCTCAGCCCAAACAGAACCTAAGAGCCCTGAGATAGAACCTGAATTCTACACAGATTTACAAAAATAAAAACATGTCATTTGAGTTTTTTTTCGCACAAATTTTTTTTTTTCATATTAGCCACTTTTAATAGATGTCGTTAAGTTTAACAGTTAACTTGTTATTTTAAAAAATTAAAAATACATATTTAAGTATTATAAATATTTTTAAGTATTTTTAATTGTTATTCTGATAGCCGGAAATGCCTTATTTACCCTCTCTAGACTTTTTTCTTTTGTTTTTTGTTTTCTTTTTTGTTTTATATAGAAACTCATCTCCAGACTTAAAATGCATTAAATTAGGTTTAATATTTCCCTTATTATTTCATGAACTATAGTCGCATCTCTGTACCTGAAATTTTTCCAGGTGCTTATGCTTTTTCATTTTTCATATTTTTCTTTTTGTACTATTTTTAAAATTATAATTTTCATTATCATGCATGAGTAGGGGTGGACACGATCCGAATTCGACTAACACAACTCAACTCCACACGTTTTTTTGAGACAGGTTAGAGCTTGGATTGTTGCTCGGAGCTTTTGAGTTCAAACTCGTTCAGCTTAACTAGAATTCAATTTCATGCTTGCTCAAACATTAATTGAGCCAATTCCAAAATCTTAATGAATTGAAAATTATCAAAATCTTAATGAATTGAAAATTATTTTGAAAAAAAAAAGTATTCGTTATTGAATTTTAAACACGAGTCAATCAAGTCTGCAACTTGCCTTATACATAAGTCTTACGTTCCTTTTGCAAAAATAATGAATGAATATATTATGCAAGTAATTTATATTATTTAGCCAAGTTCGATTAAAGGCAACTCAATTCTATTGTGACTTGAATCTGGCTCGATAAAAATATCACTTGTGGTGAGTTCAGTAAGCGTGACTCAAGCGCAATTCAACTAAATATCGATTCAAATATCAAATAATTATCAATTTTTAGGCCAAACTCTCACCTCTAAACATGAGTTTCGATCACTAGACTATAAGAGGTATTAGAATTTTTATACATGTTAAACGGAAAACAAAACTTGTGAATCAAACTCAGTAGTTGAGACCCAAACCTAAAGCTTCCTCGAACACAAAATGACATAAGGGAACGAACTCTTACATGTTTTTCTTTAATAATATAATCAAACTCAATATACTCTAGACTATCAAGTGATGCCTAAGGGCCTGTTTGGCGCAAGAATAAAAATCACAACCAAAATAGCACTAGTTTAAAAAATAATAATAATAATGATAAATAAAATTTTCTAATCATTCTACACAAATTTTAATATAAAAAATATTATTTTATTTCACATACTCAGTAATTTTTAATAAAATTATCAACTTTATTATCTAGTATTTTGGTATATGATGTAAAATAAAGTTGATATTTTTATTAAAAATTATTGAATATGAGAAATAGAATAATATTTTTTACATTAGAATTTGTGCAGAATGATTAGAAAAATTTATTTATTATTATTATTATTATTATTATTATTATTATTATTTAAACTAATACTATTTTAGTCCTTGTGCCAAACTGATCCTAAATCTTGTACTTGAAAACTGCGGTCCATCTTTTAAGCTTCTAACATTGGTATCATGCTTTTTCTCTTTTTGATTTTCATTTAAAGAAAATTCTTTTTTATTCTAATTTTTCTTTACACAAAATATCAATCTCATATTAAGATCTTCCATATATTTCTTAAAAAATAAGATTGCACTACTTTGAATCTGGCCACAATGTTTTGGACTGGACTACTCAATAAATTGTGCCCATGTTGAACCATTATCATAAAGTCCATAGAGTATGAAGTGAGTTTTAATATGTTACTCCTCTTAGCTAGAAAACTTAAGAGATATTCAACTTCAATTCATGATATTTTTGTAGAATATAGGATTAGCTTCAATAGTATTTCAAACTATTTTAAACTCGTAGGGCATTAGGTACGGCCTTGTTAGGTTATTGCATTAAGTATACTTGTCGACTTTCATTGTTGCAACTTTCACGTCATTATTTTTATCTTCATAGTTATTTGTTATTGTGGTAGTAGCTACAATATAACTAGTCCCTTCTTTTCAACCAATAGCTAATCATCTAAAGGTCCAATATATTGAGAAAATATGTGATACATTTATAGTAATTTTTTAGTAAAATAATGTCTAATATTTTAACTATGCTAGTGGTAATCTCCTACTAACATTACTGTTACCTTCAGCTATAAATAAGAGCTTTCTTTGTCTTGGTTGGATCTTCTGATAGTTTTGATTATCAAAGTTTATGCAACAGCTTTTCTATTGTTCCATAAGGGATCTTCTTTCATCTCATAACTCATTCCTATGATTGCATCCGACAAACTTTTCTATGAATAATGAAATGCATTACTTAACTCGCCCTGTGGATATTGAAGGATCTCTCTAAATTATATAAATTCTTTATAGTATTTCCGATTTGGTCCTTTTATTCTCCCTACTGACTATTCTTTTCTTTCTTGCTATTATATTTGATCATTATTTTGACAAAAATCTCATCTAACTTTAGTAGTTTCGTATAACATTAAACAGCTCAATATGGGTCCTACTAATCTCCACATAATTGTGAGTAGGGGTGCAACTTAATAGGTTCACATCGATTCTAAACAAAATTTAGACCTGAATAAACTAAAATTGGTTTCATAATTTTGGGAACCGGATCCAAACTAAAAAAATTCAGTTTGTGTTTGGTTCAAATCTGATTTGAGTCAGATTCTTACAGTTATTTGATTCAAATCTGATTTGAGTCAGATTCTTACAGTTATTTGACAATAAATTAAAGGAGTGATTCTAACATTTATATTATATATAAAAATATTTAAATCTACTGAATTATGGCTATAATTATAATTTAAATCTAATAAAATTTGAATAAAATATTTATCAAAAATATTCATTTTAAAAAATTTAGATTTAATAATAATAAAAATATAATAAAAAATATTAAATAAGATGTTAAAGTATAATATATTTTATACAAATAAAATAATAATATTAACAGAATACGATAAACTTTCAATCTGATGTTAATGAATATAAATAAAATAAAAATTTTAATTTATTTACTATAATATTGATAAATTTAAGAGTTATTAATTATTAAATTACTTATTCAGGCTGGTTCTAATTTCTTATTGCTATTTTTTGAAAATTGAATTAAATCATTCAGTTTTCTAAAAATTTATAGAACTGGAATTGAACCTAATCGATCCGAATAAATCAGTTTCTGTTCAGTTCTTAGTTTGTCGAGTATTTTTGCACACCTCTAATTGTGAGACAGATTGGGTTCCACTTGCCATTATTGCATCATCATTTAATACAGGGCTCAAAAATTTATTTTTCATAAAATTTATAAATTAATATATTTTGACTTTTTGCTTATAAAATAATGATCTGTTTATAAAAAAATAAAAGTAAATTACAACTAGGTCCTTGAGTTTAACGCTTCTATCGCGTGAGTTCACATTTTAAAATTAACATCGGGGTCCCTGAGGTTTAATAAATTATCAAATGAGTTTTTTTTATTTTTTTAAAATTATCGTTTTATTTCTGCCCCTCTCTCTTCTCCCGATCCGGTGCAGGCGGGCAGGCCGCGACCGCGTGGCCCTTGTGCGTGCTCCGAATCGGGAGGAGAGAGAGAATGACAGGTAGTAAAATGGTAATTTTAAAAAATTTAATTATAAAAAAATTAAAAAATGGATCTATTTAATAATTTATTAAAACTCTGGGACCTTATCGTTAAATTTTAAAAATATAGACCTGTGTGATATTAAGCATTAAATGCAGGGACCTTGGCTTAATTTGCCCAAAAAATAATAATAACAATACGCCTATTGGCTGTAGCCAACAATTCTTCAAATTTGCCGTTACTGGACCAAATAGTTCGAGGGTACTTTCGTCATTACATACAGTTTTTTTTAGTCCTATCTATGTAGAGTATGTCCGTCAATTCCTCATTCATCGGGGATATTTCCGGTAACGGACCTCAAGGCCGGTGGATGAACTGGAGAAGTGGAGCCGGGACTTGGAGGTGCCTTCAGGCGAGGGCAACGTCGCGCTCACCGCCGAAAGGAGCGAGCTAGACGGTTAAGGGGTCGAGTCACCGGCCGTCGCGTCACGGCTTCGAGAAGTATATGGTGATCCTCGTTGCGAACCACCTCCATCGGTGCTCTGGCCGGAGCTGCTTCTACCGCTGTAGTCGCAATCCTCGATGAGCTCTGATAAAGAGAAAGAATGCCGCTGGTGAGGTTCGAATTGAGGAATGAGTACGGGCTTGGAGATCCAGAGCTCTACCGGGGATGGTCCCCCGGGAAGGAGGCTCAGAAGACGATCCTTGACGGAATCGCCGTCGCCGGCCTTGTTGGGATCTTGCGGCAGCTTGGCGATGTGGCCGAGTGAGTTTCTTCTGTTCTTCTCTTAATTTCAATGCCTTCTTGGGATTTCCCTTTCCGAGTTAGGTTTTTGGGACTGTTGTGCCCTCGGTTAGGAGTTACATTTTGCTTGGTATACATTTCTGCGTCACTTTTGGCTGCTGATGGAAGGGCCTGAGGGAGCCGAGCGCGGTGTCACCAATTCTGCCGGAGTTTTTGAATAGCTTCGGGTTCTATTTTATCGAGTTTGCCGACTGGGTTAGGCAGGCGCTATGGTGACAAATGGATTTGGCTTTGGGAACAATTTGTTGAACTCTGAATTTGTGAGGAAAATGATAAGTGATGGATCACTTGCAATCTTTTTCTTTTTGTTGATGGAGAAATCCGGACTGTCTAGATCCGGACAATCTTTCTCTGAATTTGTGAGAAAACGACTGCGAGGACGGACGGTTTTGATTGGAGTCCGCAATTCACAGCATGAAGTAGTTGTCTGATCGAATAGAAATGCAAGAAGGGGGAAGGGAGAAAAAGGATAAGAAAATCATATTTACGTGGAAAGCTCTAGAAGGGGAAAAAAAAACTACTCTGCCTTGAGGTGAGGAAGAAAGCGCTTCATTTATCACCGGAAAACTCTTCATTAATGACTGGAAAGCTCTTGAAGCGATTACAAGAGATGTGCAAGCTTTTTTTAAGTTTGTTCATTTTATTTTTAGGTCTCGTAATTTCTTGCATTATATCTCGGCTACTTTTTATACCTTTGGAAATTGTCATCCCAATGAATTGCCCTCTGTAAGCATACCCAATGGACTCCATTATGCTAAAAATCATGTGAGGTTCTCTATGACTGCAGACACACATCTGCTTTGAGGATTGTCACCCCTCATGATAGTCGAAAACTGTCAATGGATTTTTCATATCATTTGCCAAAGATATTTTCTTAGCAAATTCGTACACTTGCACAAATATCGAATTGTTCTCTTTGAGTGTAACTACAAGTTTATACACTTATTTGCTTTTGCAAGCCTATATATTCATCCTTCTAGTGAGTGTCACATTTGGAAGGAAAGAAGTATATGCTTGTAATTAATTAGTCACAAACAAAAATTTGGAAATGAAATAGCTTATTAGATGGTCCAATTTTTAGGTGGTCCAGTCAGGGTATCACTTAGCCTGCAAAACAAATGGTAGACACCGGAACTTCCAATCCTTGATCCGATGGTCCGGTCCAAATCTTTGGCCATCCGATTAACATTAGACGGTCCGCGAAATCTTTGGATGTCCAGTCTTTCTTCTTTGGCTAAACTTGTGGCTTGTCTGTTCACCATTAGGGATGGAAACTAGGGTTCGATTTTCTAAGTCCTAGTCTCCAAATTACCATGGTTCTCCGCAAATTTCGCCAAAAAATCAAACATATATGATTTTTAAATGCAAGAACTAAAGATTTACACAGTTGCACATATGTGAGAGATTCATTCAAGATCAATAAAAGGAAATTTCATAGCATTTTACTATCATTATCATATCTCAAGAATAATTATATAAGCATGAGTTCTAAGCTATTCAAATGAATAATCATAAAATATTCTATACGAAGCATGTAGAAACATGATATAAGAAAAGATACACAAGAATCTTATTAAAACTTCATCGATCTATCAAATAATTTTTAATTTTACTTAATAATTCATTAATAAGTGTTTGATGTTAGATTAACCAAGTTAAGATAGGGCCTATCTTTAATTTACCATATTCTAGGTTTTCTTTGAAATTTGGAAGAAAAGATTGCTTGAAAATTTGAAATCACATCTTGTTCTAGAAAAGGAAAGAATGACTGCGATGGATTAAAGAGAAATCGTAGATTCTGAGGGAGGTCTGGGATTCCTCCTCTTCTCTTCTATGTTTCTCTCCCCCCCTCTGTGTGAGGTGATGGCTATTATGAGAAGGGAAACAATTGGTGAAAGTGAGGGGGAGAAATCCTATTTTCTTTAATAACTCATTTTGGGGGCAAACTAGTAATTTTCTTGATCTAAAATTAAGAGGATAATTATGAGATTTAAAGCCAATTAATTCCAATAAAATTTAAAATTTAAATGTTCTTATTAAATTAAATTTAATCCAAATTTCTACATTTTAAATTTAAAATTTCATCCAATAATTAAATAAAAAATGAAATTAAAATTTCAATTTCATATTATCATAATAACAATAATTCTATGCAATAAAAGAAAGCTATATTTAGTAGGGAGTTACACAGAGAATCACTATGGGGGTTAAAGGTCATCTGAAAGTTTCGCTAACTTTTGATTGGTAAAATTTAAAGAAATGGTTAGTCTTGAGTAGAGTGCTGTCATGTTTATTCTTTTTGGTGATTTTGACCATATTGCCATCTTGATACTAGATAAGTGCATCAGAGTGTGGCTGAATGACCATTTGTTTAGGTGGTTAATTGTGAAGTCGATGCTGAGGTTCGACATGGTGAAGTGTTGGACTATTTGAGCACTTTACGATGTTTGCAGCAGAGAGAGCGTGAAGACACCTACAAGCAAAGCAATTATGTCGGGATGTCTTTGGGTAGAGTAGTCATATTGGGACACATTCGCTCAAAGCGAAAATGTAAGGACTTGGACATGTCTGATCGTGGCGAACATGTCCAAATATACGAAGGATGATACATGGATATGGAAACATCACATTGAGCTAAGCAAGGATTTGTTGGGGCATTAGGGATCTGATCGTGCCTGAGATTTACTTTGATGGACGATTCCATGGAACGCATAGTCTAGAATGAAGAAGAGTGCAAGGCTTATATAATTCTGTCATCACATATTTTCCACGTGGATGGTTGTGATTAGCTTGATGATTCTGTTGTAAACACCTTTACTACTATCTGTGATGTGTTAGAAGGCATAGAACCAATATTCTTCTATTCTTGTGTAGTTTAATCAAGGAGATCTGGTCTTCAAGGAAAGGTTAGAGAGAAAATTAAGATAACTAGTAACAGGTTGTAGAGAGAATACTATAAAGTAAAGTAGATAAGTGATTTAGGTAATGAGGAGAGATCTTCCTGCCATGTCAAGCTAGTAAAGGATCCCATTATCAATCAAGGTAAGTTCACCGACAGCGGTTACGAGGAGCTGAATACTTAGAGAGTACAGTGGACAATCACTAGGTTACTAGACGATGAGGGTTTTGGGGAGATTTTAACTAGACTTAACAATTTTCAAACCTTCTTCCATCTTGGAGGGAACCTCTGTTTATAGTAGAGCAAGGTGGGAGAATAATTGGAGGTTTTCTGTTGCCTTTGTAACTTTTGGTGGAGGTCTTCTCATCAAGCCTTCAAATGAATGCCACGTGAACTTCAGTTTCGTTTGTTGTTGGGTGCTCAGTAAGTTACATTGGAGCTCTTGGGATGCTGACATGGCAGTTAGAATTCATAGAAGAATATTTTTCTAGGCAAGAAATGAAAATCAGAAATAGGTTTGGATTTCTCACTTGAATCCCATGTTCATGTGAATAGGTATGAAGTTGACAGACTAGCCATACACCAATAAGCTATTTTGGGACAAAGTTCGACTGTTAAACTATTCAGAAATGAGGTTGCGGTGGTGAACTTCTTGGAAATGATGTTAGGTCAGAGGACTTTGCTAAACTAATCGTGTTCATGCCTGATAATTCCTCTTAAACGATGTGGTGTGGGATAATGTTGCTTTTGATGGCTTTTCTAGTGTTGAGTTTGGAGAGGAACCATGTGGTAACCGAGAGACTAGATCTATAATCATCTTCAAGGCAGAATTAGGATGAATCCCCATAAGGAACAGAGGTTGCTGGAGTACTCAAATATCATCGGAGTTTTTGGACTTAACATGGTTGATGAATTTATCCCAATTTGACTCCGGCCAACCAGGTTCTTCTTGGAGACGTGGATATCTCAGATGATCCAAAATTTTATGTCTAAACAATTGGGTTAACTTTGCTTTCTAGATTTTGCTGCTTAATATCTTTTTGTAACTACTACTTCACCATGGAAATGAATGCGTGCTTTAGCATGCATGTGTGAGATGGTCCATATGTTCTATATGGAATAGCTGAAATAAATGTGTGCTTGTATTCCAGGTTTGCTTCAGAAATATTTGAAGACTTACACGGCCATGTGATGTCCACTGCAGCAAGAGGACATAGAATGCTTACTCGAATGAAACAGATTGAATCGACACTTCCCTTTGTTGAAGATGCAATCCGTGTGAAACGAAGTTTCATTGACTTTGCTTATGAAACTGGTATGGCTTCCATTAGCTTCTTTAGCCATCTTCTTAAATTCAATCTGGCATTACTGAAATCAGGTTGGTAACTTGGTATGTCTATTTGTAACTTTACCATGGATTGAACTTGGATGTACTCCTTATACATACATGTATATATTATTATATAATATATATGTATATAATTATCAGATGCAGCTATGGATTTCTCAAAATTGAGCGGCAGGAATTAAATCTCTGATTATTTTAGGTCCATGAAGCTTTAAGGATCACATGTAAAGGAGCAATTATTTGGTTCGACTGACCAATCATAGCTCATCTCGTATGCATGGGCCCGCCACGTTGGCACAGAGTGGGGCCCACCTTGCATGTGGCGGGCTTTAATTGGATGCCGAATCTTCAGTCGGGCCAAACCCAGTAAAATTATCATGTAAAGTGTGTTCATTGTTCACTAAAAATTTTTTGGTTCTATTGTGGAACAAGTTCATTCCAGTGCATTATGGTTTTGGTGGTCTGAAGCACCAGAAAATGTGTGATGATGATCTAGTGCTTCTACTCAGTAGCCAACTAAAATCAAATCCAGTGATAGGATTCATTGTGGAAAATTCCTCGGGAGGATTAATATAATGAGAAGATCGAAATGTCTATAAATTGATCATGAAGGCATTCCATTGGCATATACCTTTCTTTTGGTCCCATTTACCTGCATGCATTCAACAGATGTGGGATTATCAAAAATAACAACAACAACAATAACAACTAAGCCTTAATCCCACTAGGTGGGGTCGACTACATGAATCCTTTGTTTTCATTGCTCTCTATCAATTACCAAATTCTTATTTAAGTCTAAGTAACTAAGATCACTCTTTATAGTTTTTTTTCATATTTTTTTTGGTCTTTCTCTTCTTCTTTGTACATGGATAAGATCCAATAGTTCGATTTTTCTAACTGAAGCTTCAATCGGCCTACGATTTATATGTCCAAACCATCTAGGCCAACTTTCTCTAAGTTTATCCTCTCTCATTTATCCTTTTGTGTATATCCACACATTAACCTTAGCATCTTCATTTATGCAACATTTATTTTATTTATATATTTTCATTTTACAGGTCAGCATTCAGCACCGTATATCATCATTGGTCTTACTACAGTTTTATAAAATTTACTCTTAAGTTTAGATAAAATTTTTCTATCGTACAACACACCAGAAGTATTTCTTCATTTTATCCATCCTGATTGAATCCTGCTAATAACGTCATTATCTATTTCACCATTATTTTGAATGATTGATCCTGGGTATCTGAAGCGCTCACTCTTATTGATAATTTGATTACCAATTGTCACATCTCTAATATAAGTATTTTTTTTTTGACTAAATGTGCACTCCATATATTCTGTTTCTAATCTACTAAGATAAAACCTTTAGATTCTAGAGCATTCCTCCAAAGTTTGAGTTTCGCTTTAATTTTCTTTAGTTTTTTCAACAAGAACAATATCATCTACGAAGAATATACACCAAGACACCTTATCTTGGATATGTCCAGTCAAGACTTCCATAATCAAAGCAAAAAGATACAGACTTAAAGCCAAGTCTTGGTGTAATCCAACTGTAATAGAAAAATTCTTAGGGGGCATTTGGTTCGATGTTATCTTGGTGTTATGTTATGTAATCTAAATGTTATGACATCTAGATGTCATATTTTGACTAATAATTTTATTATCTAATTGAAGATTATTTATAAATGTCATTAAACCAAACAATTGCTTTCTCTAGATAACATAACATAACATCAAGATAACATTGAACCAAACGCCCCCTTAGTCAAATCTCCTTGTGTCTGAACATAGGTAACAGCTTCTTTATACATGTTTTTAATAACTTGAATATAAGCAATACAAATTTCTTTTTTTTCTAAAATTCTCCAAAGTATTTCTCTTGAGATTTTATCATAAGCTTTTTTCAAATCAATAAAAACCAAATGTAGATTTTTCTTTCTCTCCTTAAACTTTTTCATTAAATTTCTCAATAAATGAATAACTTTTATAGTAGATCTACCTGGCAAACAACTAAACTGATTCTCTGATACCTTAGTATTATGGCGTAACCTATGCTCGATTACCCTCTCCCAAAGTTTTAAGGTATAACTCATTGATTTAATTCCTTTATAACAAAAAAAATGATGTGGGTGGAATGTTCTCTCCCTTGCTCCCTCTCTCGCTAGGTGCTGAAGCTGGCATTGAAATCTTTAAACTTCATCTATAGTAGTCCTTGTTTTAGTTATCCCCCTTTAGTTGTACTTATATATCAAGTTCTTATTGGTTTTGTTTTGAAAGGTTTTTGGTCTTCTCTTTGTGGTATGATTGGATTTGTTTAGGTTTGCAGATGAGCTCATGTTGGTATGCACAGGATTTATTGCTTCTTGTAGGCGTATCAAATTTCTCCCTTTTCCACCATTTATGCAAACTTTGGCTTATCTCATGAATCTTGATGCTCATTTTATATTTTATCAAATTGGTTTTATCTTTTGCTTATTCTATCCTTGGTGCTTCAGACTTTGCTGGCTTATTTTTCTCAAGAGAAATGCCAAAGTAAGCTTAACTGATTATTGTGGCCATGTGATAGAGGAATTCCCTCATGCTAAAGCATGGTTTCAAAAATTTGGGTGTTGTTTGGAATTATGATTGTGTGCTCTTTTGCAACTATTTAGTTGATATATAATTTCCTTTCTTTTAGTCAGGGATAGACAAGGATATCGCTCTTGAGGGACAAAGTTACTCCTTTTTGCTTAGATAAGTTTATCTCTCTAGCTATCTACTAAGAAACTAGTACGTAGTTGTTACATCTGAAGCAAATGTACTTTCTCCACTAGAAAACATACCATTCCTGTGTAGTAGTGATTGGTGAAACTGCTTTTGCTAGCGAACTTTTTATTATAAATGTTTCTTGATAGTCTTTTCTTAATGAAAACATGCTGTAGCACTATTTGTCTCTGATTATGTCGTTCTTGATCAAATAATAGAATCGATTTAAATTAATATTTTAATTAGAATAGTGGTGAGAATGGATATCGAAATTTAGAGATTTGATGATTATATTGTTTTAATTTTAAAAATTAATTATATTAATAATTTAGTTAGTGGTTAGTGGTAGAGTGAAGGAGATTTAAGGATTATTTTCGTCAAGATTTAGGGATTAAATCCTCTTGACACAATATTTTTTGTTTTGATTATGGAAGTCCTGATTGGACATATCCAAGATAAGGTGTCTTGGTGTATGTTCTTCGCAGATGATATTGTTCTTGTTGAGAAAACTAAATAGGAAGTTAAAGCGAAACTCAAACTTTGGAGGAATGCTCTAGAATCTAAAATTTTTTATCTTAGTAGATTAGAAACGGAATATATGGAGTGTACATTTAGTCAAAAAAGAAATACTTATATTGGAAATGTGATAATTGGTGATCAAATTGTCAAAAAGAGTGAGCGTTTCAGGTACCTTGGATCAATTATTCAAAATGATGGTGAAATAAATAATGATATTATTAGCAGGATTCAATCAGGATGGATAAAATAAAAAAATATTTCTGGTATATTGTGCGATAAAAAAATCTCATTCAGTCTTATGGGTAAATTTTATAAAATTGTAGTAAGACCGACAATAATATATGATGTTGAATGTTGGCCTACAAAGAGGAAACATACAAATAAAATAAATATTGCAGAAATGAGGATGCTAAGGTGGATGTGTGGATATACACGAAAGGATGGAATGAGAAATGAGTATATCCGAAAGAATATTGGTATTGCATCAATTGAGGATAAACTTAGAGAAAGTCGGCTAGATGGTTTGGACGTATAAATCGTGGGCTGATTAAAGCTCCAATTAGAAAAATTGAGCTATTAGATCTTGCTCATGTACAAAGAGGAAAAAAGAGATCAAAGCAAACATGACAAGAAACTATAAGAAGTGATCTTAGTTATTTAGACTTAAATAAGAATTTGGTAATTGATAGAGCGCAATAGAAACAAAGGATTCATATAGCAGATCCCACCTAGTGGGATTAAGGCTTGGTTGTTGTTGTTGTAATTTTAAAAATTAATTTACTAAAATGAAGCTGATTATTTAATTAAAATAAGATTAAGATATATAATAAAGTAAAATTAAAATTAATTTAATTTAAAAATATTTAAAATTAATAAATAAAAATTTCTTTTTCTAGAGCTTCGAATCCACTCTTGTTATTTAGTGTTTGATTTTTTAATGTTGAAACAAGTTTAATTACAAGCCTAACTATGTTAGTAAAATATATATGAGATTTCTACTTAGCATAGATCAGCTTACAATTACTAATCATTTTTCGACAAATGTAGCGCGACTAGTATTACAAGTCATGATCTATTTTTGTTCCGTTACATAATCATTAAGAGCTATTGCTTGACAATTAGATCAAATCACAGAAATTATTTACATAAATATTAAATATTTCATTAAAACGCATAAAATAAGATCTTCAAATATCAAACAATTAACATTAACTAAATCAAATTAGAGATACTCAAGAAATATGCAAAATAGTATAGAGTTTCTTCTAAAACCCTAGAATAAGAAAAACAACTTTATCTGAGCATGGTGGAGTTGTGCATCTTCAATTTGTCTTCAATGGAGACGCGATAATGCGAATTGTGTGGAAATCAGTGCAGTAGAGGATGGAATTGGTGAGGAATGGTGGTCGGCGTAGGTTGTGTAATGGCAGTGGTGGGCGTCGAGTTCATGATGTAAAATATTGGTGGGGACATCGATCAACATAATCCAACGGCCAGAATAATATTACATTGCTCAATAAAAATACAAATTCAATTCGATTAAAACTAATTGGAGATTTTCATATTTGTTATACCCAATTTTGATTTGATTTAATAAAGACTCACAGCTGATTTGGGAGACTTGAGGATTCGCCATATTTGAAACTGATTTTATTTTATTGTAATAGAATTAATTTCATATTTCTTTAGATTTATTTGATATTTAAATTTCATTATAGGATCTTTCTATAGAAAGAGGTCGCTTAGCATTGTATTAGATTTGATGATTAATGATTAATGAAAATGAAATTTGAGTTGTCTCAAAGCCTAGATTCAGGTTAAGGAGTTGATATTCTTGTGAAGGAATGAGTGGGGTTAGCCTTGAGTGAGAATTCTCAAATTAGTCTAGTTATTCTATTTAAAAAATATCCTCCCATCTTGTATTCTCTCTCCAAACACCCGACCCATCTCCGCTTGATCTCCCACCTTCAGCACCTCACACGCACTCTCACTTTCGATGCTCGACCTCCCTCTGACTCTCGCGCTTTTGGTTGCCTTCATCTGCCTGCCCGCCTCCGACGCTCAAACTGCCTCCTTTGCTTGAGGTCCCGACTGCCTCATTTGCGAAGCTCGCCTCCTCAATGGCCGAACATTCGACTCACCTGCACAATGATGCCTATGCTCCAACACTGCTTGAACCCACGATCCTACATCGTTGCTCCCGCGTCCGCACGCTTGTGCCGTACATTTGTTGAAGCTGCTTTGCCGTCTTCGTAGTTCCTACTGTCGGCCTAACTGCTGCTTTATCTTGTAAATTCGGTTCATTGATTTTGGGTATAATCTCCTTTTACATTCTATTGTTACTAATTATTCGAAATAATAAAAATTATTCACACAATTTGATAATTTGTTTTGGCTCTAATTATACAATTATAAAGTTAAGTTTGAGAGAAAATTACTGTTGGATTTTTGCGAGATATCTGTTCTAATTTTTAAACCTCAGATTTGATCTATTGAATTTAAATCTATCGCCCCTAATCTAACTGATAAATTTTTATTTATCATCAATTTAATTTAACTCTAGTTTTAAAATAATTTTAGTTTGTGGGATTTCAGAATCTTATTTATCATATCATATATTATATTTTAGAAAATATTTTGAACTTAATTTAAATAATCCATCAATTAATATTACTGACTTAAATTCTAAATAAGCAATATTATACATCTCCAATAAATGACTTCAAACTTTAAATCTAACTAGAATTCCTATATAACAATGGTACCATATAAGGAAAAAAAGTTACTTGTCTATGTGGCACCATTGCCACATTAGTGCTACATAGGAATTCTAATTGGATTTAAAGTTCCAGGTCACTTATAGGAGCTACAGAGCATTTCTCATTCTAAATTACATTTCCATTCTTGGCTTAGCAATCACTACTAATTCTCCTTTTCAATTGGATAAAATAGGAATGAATTGGCCCGAGATCTGGTGGACCGAGCTTGTTGCTCTTGGATAATTCCAGTCAAATCAAATTTGAATATATATATTGAACATTGGTGAGGCGTGAAGCCTACAAGCATGAAAAACCATCATTTATTAATTCTTATCAGCAGTAAACTAAATTTAATTTTAATATTATTATTTTCTTAAATCAAATAATCAGTATGAATTTTTAAGTTCAATCTGAACTTTGTTGCACTTTTTTTGCAAAATTTTCTTTTTAAAATATTATTTTTAAGTATCAAATTATGATTGTATTAATTATGATTTTATATTAAATATACTAAATAATAAATAATTATCATTCTCTGATGGCAGTTTGTCAATTTCAGGTTGCCATTGGCACACCGACATTAGTTCCATGGAGAATCCTGTTTCTTGCTGGGACTTGCCGCAATTCATGATAGATTCTTATGAGGAATGTCGTGGCCCACCACGCTTGTTCCTGCTTGACAAGTAGGATCATATGTTTTATTGCATTGCATTGTGTACTTTATGAGAATCTGTTTATTAAATCTTATTTGTTTATTAGATATGACAGAGCTGGATCTGGAGCTTGTTTAAAGAGATACTCAGACCCAGGTTATTTTAGGAAAGCATGGGAAGCTAAAGAACCAGACAAAGCTGTACTTATTCAAAGAGAAAAGAAAAACCAGGAAATCAAGGTTAAATTTACGTTTGAATTACGTCATACACCAGCATGCTTAGTTTGTAATTATGGTTAGTTTCCCCATAACATGTGGGCCATCGTTTTTCCTATATCCTTCATGAAAAGCTAAATTCAGCATGTGTCACTTGTTCCTGAAAATCCTGACAGTTTCCCATAATATGCATGAACAGAAAAAATATTTACGACTCAAAAATAGACAAATGCAGTATGCAAACTCTATATCACAATGCAAGGACAGGTTCTTCCTTTGAACTTTTTCCTATTTTACATCTGCTTTTCTTTCTTATTATATTCCTTATACTTTCATTTGATCCTAATTGAAGATGCAATAATTTTGACATAGAACAGTTTGGGTAGCAGTGCACAATTTTTATCCGTGAATAATGATGGCCAAAGCTTTACAACTGAAAATTCATCTATATCTGAAACAAGATTTGAACCTGATGCATTAAACCTATCCCCACTCTTGAAGTTGAAGCGTAGTAAACAAATACCAGAGGCATGCCCCTCAGCTATGCCTGACGATCTAGAACATGATTTATCATCCATTTCTAATTTAGGGAGAAATCAAGAAGGTTCTGTGCAAAATGAAGAAATCGTATTTAGTGTGGATGATGACTCCCACGATGACTTCATGCTTAGAAAAAGCACTTCACGATCACCTTCTGTTATATGGGATGAAAAATCTGAGATTTTAAAAGATGAATGTTATGAGGTATATGATGATACTGTACTGAATAAAGATCAAGGTGCAGAACCATTTCTGTCAAATTCTAAATCATTGGAAGTCTGTAAAGAACCTGCTCAACCTGGGTCTTTGGGTCGAGCAAAGAAAATTTCAATTGTTGCAGTTTCCCCTGCATCTTTATGTAGTCAAAAACGACTGGATGAAGTAACTAGTGATGCAGACAACTATCTGGATGCCCTCAATACTCTGGAATCGGAGGGAGAATCAGAATCTGACTGCCAAACAAAAGTAGAGGTTCATTCTCGATCTAGCATAGGGCCTTATGAAAGTGACTCTGGTGTTGCAAAGGTGCCTCAAGCTGATGGCTACTCTGGTGCTGAATCTCCTACGGCACTCAGTGGTTCAGCAGTCAAACTTGTGCTTCCTGAGGATAGCAATTTTGATGTTTTAAAGACTCTTGAGCATAAGCTTCCAAAGCAGGTGGTTGGATTTTCTACAAAATCATGCTATATTGGCAATCAATTCCAGAAATGTAACGTTCTTGATAGGTCAAGATCAAAAAAAGCTGACGGTGATCAATCTTCTTTTTATAATGATCCCACACTAGAGACTATGAGGAACAATGAAACTACTGAAGCAATTCCTTATTTTGAGGTTCCATCTCTTGTCAATGTTCCATCTCATGCATTATGGACAAATGGTAACCTTCTAGGACTAGAACCTTCAAAACCTCCAGCCGTAAGTCTATCAAGTGGCGCAAGGGAGAGTTCTCAACTAAATTGTTTAAACTATGGTTTCAAGCAAGAAAAGGCCAATGGAACCAACAGGCAGCTATCAGAGCAATTGATCTCCGAAGTTAAAGCCCAGGAAACTTGTGAAATTTTAATCTCTACAGATCAGAGAACTTTCAACAGCGATCAACTTAATAGCAGGAGAAACACTATTGAAGAAATTGATCTCAAGCACTCATTGCCCTGCCTTGATCATCAACTTGAAGGCATCCCCAGTAATGACTATTGTCAAGAGCAGTCAGAGGTCAGTCCATTAAGTGTGCGTGAAGGAGCTCAAACTGCATCCTCAAGCATATCAACTAATAGAATTGATCAAATGCATTATCCAGATGCGAATGCTTTTGATACAGTAGCTGAATCATGCTGTACATCTCATGTTGCATCGCAATGGATGGAATCTGCAAAGAATACTGTGGGTATGTCCGCATATTCTGGATTAGCTCATAAATTTCTTGTACATGGTCTTCAAAGAAAACCATCTGTTAATCATTTGAGTGATTCTGTCCTGTTTGAGCAAATGGATGTCACTAGTCAATCACAGGGCAAATCTCCTGTCGATAAACACAGGAAAAGGTCAAATGGAGTCTCATTACAGACATTCTATGAGCAGAGCTTCATAGGTAAAGCCAATTGTGGGTCATTAAAGAGGTTAAACTCTTCCAGTCCTCCCTTCGAGAATTCTTCCCCCCCTATGGAATATATGAAGATATCTTTCCATCCTATGAATAGTCTAGCCGCCTCCAGTTGGAAACCAGAATTTCCTGATTGCAATGTAAAGGAGCTGATTGATGGAATGACACTTCCTTCATTCCAGGTGCTTTCTGGATGCACTCATCTCGTGCAAGATGGTAACCCTGAATCAGATGATGATACATTTTGTAGGTCTTACCCATATTCATCTGAGGATCTTCTGAGCCTCCAATCCGATTCAAACTCTGAGCTGTGGGAACAAGATGACATGTGTGGAAGTAATGTAAATGAACAGCCTGATGACTTACGAAGAATCTCATCTTTGACAGCTTCTATTTCTAGCTCTAGAGTGTTTGAGCAAAATCATGTGGATCAAGTTGGATTGAAGGATTATTGTACTGAAAATGATTCGGTGTCTTTTCAGTCTGGACATTTTATTGATATTCCTGATCTTGATTCTTCTGCACTATTCAGAGGTCATAGGAAAAAAATTGATTCATTGTCCATTAATTCTGAGAACTTCAAAAAGCGGCCTCCAACTGAACAGCCGCCTCCACCCCCTCTTCCTCCAATACAGTGGAGAAAGCTGAAGCCTTTCAATGAAGTATTAGAAGAAAGAGATTCTGATGCAGGTAAATTTGTTGATCATTTTGAGGGACTAAATGGTCAAACACCACCTACTTCCTTAGAATCTGAAAAAGGTAAACAAAGGCCACTTTCACTTGGGGACGTTAGACCTATTAAGAAACTGGTAATTGTTTAATGCTATTTGCACTTTTCACTTCTCTTGACATATGTTTTCATAATAATTAATGAATTACAGCCTTTTCTTGACTTTAAGCCCACTTTGCCTCAAGATAATCAGAAGTTAAATAGCCATGTTCAAGCAATTCTACCTTCTAGTGGTAATGATATGGAAAGTAGAAAGGACCGATTGCTTCATCAAAATATGGACTCGGTAAGTTCTAATTTCTATTTTCTTAAAAGTACATAGTCAGCACGGTAGAATTTTCTGGACATTAAGAGCGTGACTTTGATGTTTACTATGATTTCAGGACAATAGAATCCATGGGTAGTACACTGATGTGTCCTATAAACGAATCATAGTTTGTATCTGAGTGCATACTGTTGGTGTTATTACTAAGCGGTTTGGGAACTTCAAATGTTGCTTTTATAATAAAAGTTTCATGGTGCACATTGAAAGAAATTGCAGTATTGCATACTCTTTTTTTGGTTGGGATGGGGGATTGCTTAATTACCGAATTTGATGTTTCTTTATGTGAAAATATTTGAAATGATGCTAATAATATTTTGAGTAAAAACAAAGAATTGCTACTAAGGAATAATCAAGGAAGTTATAAAGAGTTGCTAACAATAGAAGTTATTTGCCAACATTTATTTCTTCTTGAATTGTCATGATATTGCTGTTTAATAGAACAAGACATGATTTTTTTTTTGGCTTTTTACAGGTATGCCATAACAAACTTAACAATTTATGTACCTTATATATTGCATATACAGCGCCAAAAAAGTTAATAAACTTCAAATATAATATCCTAATATAAAAAAGTGCAAGTTAAGAGAAATATTTCATTAATTTTAATAGATTTTTCTCTTTTAATTTTCAAGCTTACATACAAGATGGCATGTTTGTAATTTTTTATAAGTTAATTTGGCTCAAATAGAATTAATTACTATTTTATTTACATGAAATGTTATATTTGAAATTTATTAATTTTGGGTGTAGCATGTGCAATTTATAAGTTTTGGTTGTTTTTTATGTAATTAGGCAAGTTTGTTGGGGCATAGGTGTTAAAAACCCCTTTCTATTAGTCTTTCTAATCATTTTCTCTTTTCTAACAAGTTTTTCCTTCTTCTTGAAGGATATCGAACAACAGCCTAAACCCTTTGAATCAAGAAGTAAAGCCAATAGTAGTAAAGAAGTTGATGAAATGGGAGGCATGCTACATCAAATAAGAAACAAGGTATATCTCTGCTGCCTATAAATCCCAGTGATGATTTTGGTCTGATACTGTCTAAACATGCTGCTGGTTGAATGCCACTTTTATCTTTTAAGTTTCACGCATTAATGGAGGTCCTACAATAAGTTATGCAGTCAAGCTACTTTGTTATGTATGCGAAATAGTGTTTTGTAGAAGCACATTGAAAGTTCATGACAAGTTACCAATAGAAAAAAGCAAAAAGATATAGCAATCAAGTTGGTAGATATAGTCATATAGGCGAAAATCAATGTGATTGGAAATTGTGCTAAACCGAGGGTTTGGAGTTCCTTTCAGTCCTTTTTATTTTTTCCTTGGTTCTACTACTACTTCAATCCCTTTCACTTACAATTTCTCAGACCTCTCTCTGACATTAAAGGCATTCAGAAGTAAGTCTGTGAGAGAGAAAGAGAGTCCTAGTGATTTCAACCCATATGAAATTCAGATGTAATTCTCTCATAATTCAACGTAACTCTATCAAGGTATCTTCCTCATCATTTCAACCTATAGCGACCATCATGATTTTATCCTTAAAAGTAGCTTGACATGTTAGCATGGGACCTGGCTTATGAAGGTCCGTACATTCTTTTCTTTTCTATATAATACTATTCATTTCTATCCCTTGTGATCCTAGATGCTTGTTGGGATCTGCAAATTGTCTAAGCCTTAGGTCAGTGATCACTTTTGGATCTCATCATAATGAATTGATATGCTTTTTTTATAAAATAATCATAGATGATAAGAATAAATGAATTAAACAACACAACACAAATATTCCCACCCTACTTGGATTAAACAAAAAAAAAGAGCATGCATAAATGAATTTGATGAAGTCTGATGGGGACAAATATAATAGGATGTGTAAATTTTAAATTCAACAAATTTTACTGGCGATTTATCAAAATTAAGAGCAATTATTTTTAAAATATATTTATATGATAAATAATTAATTAAATTCCATAAATTAAATTGTTTTAAATTTTTATTTATAATAGATAATCATTGTTTACTAGAAAATACCTCCTCTATCCACGTGGCTTGAGAATCAAATTTCCAGTCAAGAAGTCAACAATATGATCAAGCCAGCTAAGGTTAGGTCTAAAGATAGCTCACTAGATTCCTCTTTTTTTTTTCTATTTGTAAATGTCGTTTGATACTTGTGGAGTATAATAAGTATCAGCTATTCCAATCGGTACTTAAGTAAAGGGAATCTTCACATAAATAGTAGGCATCTCTCTTATGTGAGTAGCATGATGACAAGTCAACATCTTTCTACATGTGCATGGCCCAACTTATCTCCTGTTCCACCACAGCATGATCTTACTACTTCCTAACATATCTCTGCATATCCTTGCCATTATGATTTGCCTTTGAGTCCAAAAATTTTCTAACATCGTTACACTTGGTGGTCTCGATCAGTAGGGGACATGTGGCACATACCTTTAAGTTCCTTTGCCACAGATTGTTAAAATGCTACTTCCATTACAGCATTACTGCCCCACGATCTCCACATCGCCTCAGTGATTATAGATGAATATGCCATGGGTCTCCAATCTTCAGCAACTAAGACTCACGTGGTCTATAAATATCGCCCCTCCAAGCATGCTAAGGGGCACAGGGATACAAATAGATGACATGCTCTTCTTCTTTTTCTTCTTCCTTCATCTCGGGAGAAGGCCATTTTGTAATTCGCCTTCGATGAACTTCTCATGATTAGTGGAGCTCTTTTAGTCGAGCTAATCGGTAGACGTAAGAAAATCTCTTTGAACCACCTTAAATCTATGTCTCACTTCCTTTCTCTTATTTTTCTTTTTATTTGTTCTCTTACCTCTTGCAGGAGCATGCAACGATTTCCAAATCTCTCCAATCTTCTTCGAAAGACGATTCTCACTGTTAGAGTGATAAATAAAAATTCATCGTTTTGATTAGTCCTTGTCGATTTTTATTCAATGGCTCAAATGTGAGGTTTTGGACATTAATATGAGTTTCTCATAAAATAATGTAATAGTGATTTCTCTCATCTAAATAGTTGTTTCTTAATTTAGAGCTCAATAATCTTGAGAACTAAAACTTAAATTTAAATTTAAATATGCAAGAATATTTATAATAAGGGAAAAATGTTCTTGACTTCGGTGAGTCGAGGCAAAATTGGGCTTGAATGGGAGTGGGCTAAATGATCATGCCTAATAAGTTGCTTTGTGGCTCTATTTGCATGAGGCTTAGGGGTGAGGAAGCATAGAGGGGTGACACGTGATGTGGTCGAGTGGACGAAACCCAAGTGGGAGACTTGCAAGAGTTCGACGATGGAGGTGGGATGCTCGCAGGATCTTGCAGAAGGGGTTCAAAAGCCCTGGCAAGGAGGCAGTTCTGCAAGATGATGTTAGTGTTAGGCAAGCATATAACGTCCATGTCGGGTGAAAGAAGCAAGCTTGAGGGATGCTAGGGTGTTGCGGGTGCTAGCTTGTAGTACGACAAATTTAGCATTAAGGACTGCAGGTGGCAACTGAGTTGCGATGCGCACGAGACCACAGGATTAGTCACACTCGAAGTGATGCGGTTAGGTGTAGTCTCGAGCCGAACAGGTTGAAACGTCGCACAAGTAGTGAGATGGACAAAGTGTAGGGTGGATGGGTTCTGCAGTTGTGACGGACAATTCTGCATAAAGTTAGATGCGGAAGCTAGCTTGACTGTGTGAGGCGCAAGTGAGTCAAGCTAAAGGGAAGAAGTCTAGCGAAGAAAGGAGGAAAGAAACACTTTCTTTTTTATTTTTTATTTCATTTTTTCCATGCAATAGAATACTTAGGGTTTTAAATGATTCTCACTTAAGGTCATCCTTACTATTCCTTTTAATAGGATATAATAAACTTACAATTTCACCCAATCTAAATTTTATTTTATCATAAAATTGGAGATTACAATAGTAGGAAGTCCTTTTATATAGAGATTTATTTATATAGAATTTTGGGATTATTGAGATAGACAAAGAACATAAAATATCAAATACATATGAAATAAATAAAGAAAAATAATAAATCAATTAAATATGATGAATATATAAAATCAAGTCTGCATCAAGCTATATAGAAATTAACGATCAAATCAAATCAACTATATTGAATCTTCAATCATCATTAGCCGAATATTGGAGGAACCATACATGCTGCCAGGTGTCCCTGCCCATATCAAAATATCTGTATTTTTATTATGATGCAATTATGATAAATTGGTATCTCAACCATATATTTTTCTGTTCATGTTGGAAATAGCAGGCGTTTAATCTGAGGCGTACATCAACATCAAGACCAAGTTTTGTGCCACAGCCCACCACCAATGTCAATGTCGCAGTCATATTGGAGAAGGCTAACGCCATACGCCAGGTTAGTGTGCTCATCTGCCTTTTCAAAATCGACAAAGAGATTGATTTCAATACTCGAAATCTTTCAGTCAAACCAAACCTTCAATTTTGAGTCGAGCCTTTCTAGCTTAAATTAGACTCACTGCCTTGCCCGGTTTCTCTTTCTGTCTCACATATGTTCGGCTCATTCTTTGTAGGCATGCGCAGGTAGCGACGAGGGAGACGATAATGATGACTGGAGTGATCAGTGATTGCTATAGTTTTGTTCCTTCGATTACCATGGTCACTCCATAAATCGTGTAAGTATGCATTCCTCTAATTGAAGATATGTTCATATTCCTTGTGTTTTGTTTTTTGATATTTCATGTTTGTTCTATGTTGAAGTTGTCGAGGAGAATTAATTAATATCCAAGTAATTCTAATTATTAAATAAGGTTTTTTAATTGCATGGAGCTTGTACTTGCAGTAGGGGAGAGAAAAGTGGGCATAATTTAAAACTATGGTCCTGTTTGGCAATGGACTAAAAATCATGGCTAAAATTACCCATGATCAAAATCTTAAATTTATTTTAAAAAAATTTAAAAAATTATTTTATATCTCATCTCACACAAATTTCAACATTAAACAATCACTTTATTTCACATCTAACACAATTCTCAATAAATCAATCAACTTTATTTCACATCATACACAATTTTTAATATAACCAACTTACTTTATTTCACATCTACACATTTTTCAAAAATGATTAAAAATTTCAACCAAATCTTCTTCTTTTTCTTATTACCAAACAGAGCCTATGTCATTGAAATTTAGGCCTCGTTTGGTTCGAGCTTTTTTTTTGAACAATAGAAAAAAAATATTTTATTTTTTAAATTTAATGAGAGAGAAATTTATTTTAATATTAAAAAGTGTGTAAAATATGAAATACTTTAAATTCTAATATTCATATTTGCATTAAATGTGAAATAAAGTTGATTTTTATAGTTGAAATTTGTGTTGGGCAAAAAAAGTAGCTCCAACCAAACGAGGCTTAAGGTAATTTTTTCAATTTGTGCTATAATTCCAAATGAGAACCCTTTTTTTTTTGAAAGGTGAACTGAGAAGAATTTTTTTTTGAAAGATGTGAAGCTTTTTATTTTAAAACAAACCTATCTGTTGCTGGGAATGCCAATCGAATACTTGGCCTATCGGCCTTGTTGTTTGCCGTGTTGTCGGAGGCGGTCCAATCCCAAAGACTGCCAAGTGGGCTGATCGATTGATTCGACGCTACTTTTGATGTAGGCACGACTAAGGTTCTTTTCATTTTGTGGTGTTTTCCTAGCCTAGTGGGGAAAGTGTTTACTTGAATAGCAGGAGGTCTCAAATTCGAATCACATTACTATAATTTTCAAGTAGTGTAAGAAATTATGGTGTTTTGGGGTAAATTTTTTCTTCCGTTCTAGTTCTAGTATAAATGAAGAGACTAAGGCATTTGTTGGTTTATTATTATCTTAATGTTATGTCATGTTATCTTCAAAAAATAATTATTTGGTTTGACATCTTTAGATAAACTTTTTAAAACTTATGAGTTGGCAATTAAAAAATTACATTTAGATGTTATGACATGTAAATAATATAACATAATATCAAAATAATATTGTACTAAATGCCCTCTAAATTAGATGTATGGTGATGAAAGACAGTCTTAAAAAATCATACATAATAAGTGTTACTAATCTCCAATTAGATAAAAATATCTCATCATGAGAGGCAAAAAAGTAGCAGGTATGAGCTTTATTTCAGGAAGTGTCCGCTAGAATATGAAATCATAGTAGGAACTAAAGAACGAAGAAATCAAATGATGAAAATTCAGCAGAAAACTAGGAACAAAGTTGATGAAATCCAACATCATAATCACAATTGTTTGCTAACTTAATGTATAGACCAACGTTTTAAAAATCGGACCGGACCGGTCGGTTCAACCGATCGGACCGTGAATCGGTTGGCTTATAACCGAATGCTTAAAACCGGCCATAATCGGTCTAAACCGCGGTTCAACCGGTCAACCGGTGAACCAATACGGTTGGACTGGTTGAGTTTAAAATTAGAAAAAACTTTCCTAAACCCTAGGTCCTTAACTCAGCTTCCGTTCTGCAGCCTCTACTCGCGCGATAGTCGCAAACTCGCGATTCTCCTTGCCTCACACTCTCCTCTCCAGCTTTCATTCTCTCGAAATGATTTAGGTGACATTTGGTTCAATGTTATCTTGATGTTATGTTACCTAGAGAAAGCAATTGCTTGGTTTAATGACATCTATAAATAATTTTCTATTAAATTATAAAATTATTAGTTAAAAGATGACATCTAGATTACATAACATAACATTAAGATAATAACGAATCAAACGCCTCTATTTTAGTATTTTAGTGATATGGAATGATGAAATAATTTAGTATTTTAGTATTGATCACAAAGCATACTATTTGTTTAGATCTTTTAATGATGTACTAAATATTGTACTCAATTTGTGGTTTGCGAATATTTTGTTGGGTTATTGTTACTTCGATTTGCTTGAAATTATTTTTTGAGTTATTGACACAAGATATTATTTGTTTAATTCAATTGTTAAACATTCATTTTATATCTAATTATTGTGTTGGTGTGTGAATAATATATAGCTTAACTATGTTTACATTATATTTTATAAGTTTTTTTAATTTTTAATTATCCTGGTTCGACCTCGGTTCGACCCCAGTTCGACCATTGAACCGTGAACCTTTCAGTTTATCGGTTCTGAAGCCGGTCCGATTTTCAAAACCTAGGTATAGATAGAATAGAATTTCCCTGTATCTTATTTTAAGGAAACAAGAACACAAGAAATTAAAGAGGGGAAAAAAAAGAGAAAGAATTAACAAAAGATACTTAATGATACGAGCAATGTTTTAAAAATCGGATCGGATCGCCCGGTTCAACCGGTCGGACCGTGAACCGGTCAACTAGCCGGTCCGATCTAATTTTATAACCGGATTTGCTTAAAACCGGTCAGAACCGGTCCAAACCACGGGTCAACCAATCAACCGGTAAATCAATACTGTTGGATCGATTGAGTTTGCAGGTAGCGAAAATTAAAAAAACATAATTTTATTAGTGATGACATGATAAAAGATGCAATATTTGATAATATGAAATGATGAAATGATCTAATATTTTAGTATTGACAAAGCATACTATTTGTTCAGATCTTTTGATAATGTACTAAATATTGGACTTAATTTGTAGTTGACAAATATTTTGTTGGGTAATGTTTCTTGGATTTGCTTGAAATTATTTTTTAGATTAATGATACAAGATATTATTTGTTAAAATTATTATATTTAATTGTTAAACATTCATTTTATGTCTAATTATTATGTTAATGTGTGAATAATATATATTTTAAATAAGTCTAATTATATATTATTAATTTTTTTAATTATTATATCATCCTGGTTCGATCTCGGGTTGATCCTGGTTCGATCATTGAACCTTGAACCTTTCAGTCTACCAGTTCTGAAGCCAGTTCGGTTTTTAAAACCTTGAATACAAATAGGACTCAAAATCCTCTCACTCGATCCCCTTGGTGAAGCCACAAACCCACATACCATGAAATTATACACCGAATTCAATCTTCTTTTTGTCGATGCACTCTAGTTGGATCCCCTCAACAACTAGGTAAAAGAAAACTCTGAAAGTTCTTCACTCTTCTTCATTTTTCATCAAAATATCAAAAGCTCATCTAACTAGTTGGTATCATTCCTACAGTAATCGACTTCGTGTGCATGGTACCATGAGAACATCGATGCACCGAATGTAGGATGGGTGACGGTTGCTCGAATGGGTTCTTCAGATCATCCTTTTGTAGAATCAGATGATCCGATCATCAAAATGCAGTGATGGGCCTTAAATTACAATGAAACTAAAACAATATATTTACTCATTTGTGAATGGATTCTGTTCAAATAGACCTTGGTGATATACTTATTTTAATATAGGGACTTAATTGCTAATAATGTATAACTTATATGAATCCATATATTAAAAATTTAAATTTTGAATATGTGTAATATTATATTCTAGTCAGGTACCTTAATATAATTTAACCTAAAAAGAAACTTCATGGTGTATCCAAATATCCAATGAAATTAAAAAAGAGAGATTCTCTGTCTATCAGATCTTTGGAATATTTGATGCATCTGGCTAAAGATAAATTCAACACCAGAAATATGAAAGCTAATAATAAAATAATAATAATAATAATATAAAAATCATTGCATGATTTTATTTTTGAAAGCAAAGGAAAATACTCCATGCTTAATCAAAGGTAGAACAAAAATGTTATTAAGAGAGTATTTAGTTTGTTGTTATCTTTTAGATGTTATCTTTTGATTAAGGGCTTGTTTGGTTCGATGTTATTTAAATGTCATACTGTTTAGATGTCATAATTTGAGTGATAATTTTATTATTTTTTAGAAGATTATCTAAAGATATCATTAAACTTAAGGGGGCATTTGGTTTAATGTTATCTTACTGTTATGTTATATTATCTAGAGAAAATAATTATTTGATTTAATGACATCTATAAATAATTTTTTATAAAATTACAAAATTATTAATTAAAAGGTGATATCTAGATATCATAACATCTAGATTATATAACATAACACTAAGGGGGCGTTTGGTTCAGTGTTATCTCAATGTTATTTATGTTATTTTTAGAAAGTAATTGTTTGGTTTAATGATATTTTTAAATAACATTATAATTAATTACAAAAATGCTATTATACATTGACATCTAAATGTCACCCCAAATTGGGCGACATCTCAAGATAATACCATCAATTTGTCATTATAATGTTAATAACTTTTAACTAAATAAAAATAATTTGGATAACATTAATATTTTCTAATATCATAACATTGAACCAAACAAATGTTCATTGATGAATGACAATGATATTTAGATAACATGACATCTAAATAACATTGACATTGAGATAACACTGAACCAAATGCCCCCTAAGATAACAATGAACCAAACGCCCCTTAAATAATTATTATTTTTAAATAACATGGCATAACATCAAGATAATATTGAACCAAACGCTCCCTAACAATTCTATAATTTTATAAAAGATTATTTATAGATGCTATTAAAGGGGTGTTTGGTTCAATGTTATTTTAATGTTATGTTATGTTATTTAGAGAAAGTAATTGTTTGGTTTAATGACATCTGTAAATAATTTTCTATTAAATTATAAAATTATTAATCAAAAGATGACATCTAGATTATATAACATAATATCAAGATAACAACGAATCAAACGCCTCTTAAATCAAATAATTATTTTCTCTAGATAACTTAATATAATAACAAGAAAACATTAAACTAAATGCTTCCTAAATAAATCGTTCGGTGAGTATTGAGTATTTTATTAGAATATATGTAGGATGTGAAATAAAGTTAATTTTTATTAAAATTTGTATATGAAATGAAATAAATATAAAAAATTGATGAATTACATTTGGAAGCTTGAGCTAAACATGCCTTGTCAATTTAGTAAAAAAATTCGTCGTCTTGCATCCATAGAACTAGAGCGCCTTAAATCGGTGAAGTCTTTTGAAGTTTATTAGTGCTTAGAGTTGTAAAACTTAGAACAAACAGCTCGGTTTGGCTAGAAATCTGTTGAAAATAATAATTTTAATTTATAAACTTACATATTAATGAACATATATTTTATACTGTTTATATAATTATTTGAGTAATATGTTGGTAAAGTTTTGTGAATTTGTGATTAATTTGAATTATTTGGGGTTTAAACAATACTCTATTTATATTGATAAGCATGGGCTTTGCAATATGTACAAATTATATATATGGATTTGTTATTTATAATAAATTAAATCAAACTTAATATAATTCAGTATAAATAGGTTGATATCGCTGATCTAAACTCCAATTTAATATTCTTTTCGATTCATTCCTTATATCTTTGTCGTCGAATAGCCATCTAGAGAATACGGCTTTCTACCTATGAAAAAAAAGAGTTTTTGATGCTTATCTAGCACAAATTTAAATTATAAAAATTAATTTTATTTCACATCTAAGTGTAGATATAAATATTAGAATTTGAAGTATTTGATATTTTATATATTTTTTAATATTAAAATAATTTTTTTTTTATTAAACTTAAAAAATAATTTTTTTTTTTTTTGTCTAAAAAAAAAGTTTGAACCAAACGAGTAGCGCTGGAAAAATCGTTTCCATCAATTTCAAATTAATGAACTGCCGTCTTTTTCTTTTGTTTATTCTCTAACCTTAAAGCAATGTCTTATTTGCAAATAGAAAACTATACAAATAAATGACAATATGCGCTTATATTAGCACTATGAAAATATAGTTAAGTTTTTTTAAAATATATATATATAGTTAAGGTCTTAAGATTTAATATACAGTAAGATTTTATTTAAAAATAATATAAAATTTATAATTTTTTGATAAATAGAATGTATATAATTGCCCTAAATTTTTATGAAAGATTTGGATGTATAAAGCAAAGGAATACACCAGACGTATTGTGTAATAAAAAAATTTTACTTTAACTTAAAAGTAAATTTTATATAATAATTGTAATGCTACTGATATTATATAGTGTTGAATGTTGGTCTACAAAGCAGAAATATACAAGTAAGATAAGCACCGTAAAAAAAGAGAATGTTAAGGTGGATAAGCGGGTATACGCGAAAGGATAAGATGAGAAATAAGTATATCTACGAAAAATAATTTTATTAGATAAATGTGTAAATACAATATAAGAAAATGAAATACTAAGGACTAAAATGAAAGTCAATGGGAGCTAACAGGATCATTAACTGCCAAATAAAATTTTATGCTCTTTTTTTGTAAGTGATATTTTGCTACCATGAGCCATCGATTTGAAAATTTTTGAACGAAAAATAAAATTGTTATATTAAAAATTTATGTCAAATATAAAATAATATTAATAATTATTTACTCAAATTCATGCTTTAAAATTTTGAAATAAAATTATTCAAAATTTATTAAATGTAAAATATTTAAAAAATAATTACCTACATGCCACATAATTTAGTTTTATTTATATTTTACTCATTCATTCTTAATTATTTATACTATGCACACTCAAAATATTACAAAATATTACATACATACATTTGAGTTAAAACTTAATCAAAATCTATCTGAAAAAAAAATATTCTGTTAATAAATTATTAAAATTATATTTTTACTCTTATGGTATATATTTTTCTCTTTCTCAATACCACACTAAAGCGCTGATTTGTCCTAAAATCAATTCACATCGCGAATGTCTTTTTTCTTTGCCGCTACTTAAACATTAAGGTTTTAGGATTTTCATTCAAAATATATTTAAATATCTTTAAAATAATATGATGAACGACACAGATTTTTTATAATTTAATTATAGTTAGATTATTGAAAAATTATGATTACTCATTATAATAAAAATAGGTTAAAATATGTGTATGTAAGATTTTATAATGTTTTGGGTGTGTATAGCGTAATTAATTAAGAATGAATGGTTAAAGTATAGATAAAACTAAATTGTGTGGCATATAGATAATTATTCTAATATTTAATTATAGTAGAACGTGGGTCTTGAAAAAATAAGTGTGTGGCCACTCGCTTGGCCTTGTACAGTTGTACTTCCTCCAATTTATATTTGATAATGAGTCAAATTTGACCAAGTTTATTTCAACTTAAATTCTCGATAAAAAAACTCTTAAGTTTTCAAATTTGAATTGAGTTTAATTTGAGTCAATTAAAATTTATTCAATTTTAAATTTATTTTTAAGCTACAATAAATTTAGTTAAGTTTTAATCATATTTTTAATCAACTTAGATCGTCGACCAGTGAGTCCACTCATATTGCGAGGGTTGCTAAAAAAAAATCAGGAAGGCTATTGTGAAGCAAAAAATTATTAAATTCGGATGCTTGCATTCACTAATCGTGGAGAGCCACGCAGATGAGCAGATCCTACTTCACGTACAATGTTGTAAATGGTATTGAATTGTCAAGCCAGAACTATAATTTTTAGTGTTTTATTTAAAAAAAATTTTCAAAATATACACAATTATACGAGGCCTTTAAGGGTAATTAAATTCAAGATAAATTTACATCTGTTATCTCAAAAAAATTATTATTTTTAGATGTTATTTTTAAAATTTATTATTTTCAAGTAGTATTTTTGAGGTGAATTTATAAGCAGCACTCTGTTTTTTAAGTTAGATAAAAATTTTAAATAAAAATAATAAATTTTTAAGATATTATTTAAAAATAATAAATTTTTAGAGGTGATTTATGTAAATGGCCTTTCATCCAAATGCTTCTCTGCCTTTCTGGATGGTCGAGGGAGAACCATAAATTTTCGTCTGGTGCCGTTTTAGTTTCTCGTCCTGCCCTTTTCGCTCCGTTCTTTTTCATGCGCTGTCGCTGTCGGAGAGGAGACTAGCGCGGAGGTGTCGCACGAAGAAAAACCCTAGCCTCGGAGGAGAGATCGCCAAGGAGAGAAGGAGAGACCGAAGGGCAACAGGTCGGATCGGGATCCTCCATGGCTTCGGGGAAAGAGCGCGAGAACTTTGTTTACACAGCCAAGCTCGCCGAGCAAGCCGAGCGATATGACGGTAAGCATCCCGCCTGATCCACGCGGGTTTGGTGCCAGATTTAGATTCAGATGCTGATCTATCCGCATCGTCTTTTGATTTGGTTGCAGAGATGGTGGATGCCATGAAGAAGGTGGCCAAGCTGGACGTGGAGCTGACGGTGGAGGAGAGGAACTTGCTCTCGGTCGGGTATAAGAACGTCGTTGGGGCTAGGAGGGCCTCTTGGAGGATCCTCTCTTCCATTGAGCAGAAGGAGGAGGCTAAGGGGAATGAGCAGCACGTGAAGAGGATCAGGGAGTATAGGCAGAAGGTGGAGTCGGAGCTCTCCAACATCTGCAGTGACATCATGGCTGTAATCGATGAGCATCTCATTCCGTCATGTTCTGCAGGGGAGTCATCCGTGTTCTACTACAAGATGTGAGTTAGATCTGGGGTATGAGCGCTATGATCTGGTTGATTTCCAAGTGTTTTTGTAACATCCTTTTTGTGTTACGTGTTATTTACAGGAAAGGTGATTATTATCGGTACCTTGCCGAGTTCAAGACTACAAATGAAAGGAAAGAGGTTGCTGAACAATCTTTGAAAGCTTATCAGGTACGACCGTACGAGCAAGTGTAGTGTAGAAGTATTCGATAACCATAGTAGTGTCAAACTTTAACAGTGGATGTCGTATTGTGCTTTATTTATTTATTTTTCTAATGTCGCTTCTAATTTTAGTCTATATCTCATAATTTGAAGCGCGATGTTATATTGAAAAGACTTTGGCTTGAATGCTTTGCAGTGATACTCATAGCTCTTTTTTTTTTGGTTTTTCATAGATGTTTTGGTAATTTCTTGCAGTTTCAGAGATTATTTCTATTCTGAAATGGTATATACACTTGTTTTTGTTCATTCCTCAACAATGAAGTGCCTTATATCTTTGCATGCTTAAGATTCCTTGTTGTGATATTCATGCATTGTTTTCACAATATCTAGTTGCTTGTTTATGCAGACTACTTTTACTTTTTGAGGGAATGGGTGTTGGAATCTCAGGCCACCACCTAATTTATGATTGTCGGTCCAGTTAAATGAACAGGATTTCTGTCTTGGTAACAATATCAGTAGCGCAGCCACGTTTCTTGTATAAAGCAGTACATACCAGCTCTCCATCATGCTGGAGATACTTAATTAATTTTTGAATCTTTCATTGTGTAACATCTGATACACGTGTTTCTTAAACAACAGCTCTATTTACGTCTGTACTAAAAAATTACTTACATGATTGCCAGAAGCCGAAAGGTCCTTATCACCAAAGTTATTATGAGCTATGTTCTGTCTGGCATCTCTAATTGTGCACGTATACCTTTCTGCAGATGGCTTCCAGTACAGCTGAGGCAGATCTATCTCCTACTCATCCTATCAGATTGGGTTTGGCGTTGAACTTCTCAGTCTTCTATTATGAGATAATGAATTTGCCAGAAAGGTAGTTCATTACTAAATACATGGTTTTGAATTTTTCATGTCATCACTTGCCATAAAATTATAATATGACTACCAGGGCTTGCCATCTTGCAAAGCAAGCTTTTGATGAAGCAATCTCAGAGCTTGACACTTTGAGTGAAGAGTCATATAAGGATAGCACTCTGATCATGCAACTTTTGAGGGATAACCTGACCTTATGGACTTCTGACATTCCTGAGGATGGAGGTAAGAGCTAGTTTCTATACACCGGTATTCAATGTTTAATATATAGGCTTTCTTGGATTGTGATGATTAGCTAGTTTGAGTTTGTTGTTATGGCTTTTTTGGTTTTGGTTTTATAATTCAACTTCCTTTTTTAGTATTTTTGTTTAATTTTGACCTTTTATCTATTCTTACTCTTCATGAACAGGGTAATGCTAAAAGTTTTTTATACTATTGTTATTTTGAGTACATTGAGGACATATTTTGCATGCTTGGTAGCTCACGTTTCCTGCAACTTTCCATTTAAAACTTGCTTGAAATATTTGATTCTTCTGCACATTGTTCAAGTGATTCTGTATTCTCTTTTCTTCTTCGTTCAACTATGCAAAGCAGAGAATATTGGATATCATTTTTCTGCAATGCTTGATAAGGTCGGTCATTCCAGTGAAACTAATGATTGATAGAAACAGTCGTATCAGCTGTTAACTTTGCCTATTTTCTCTTGGAATGGCTATTTGAATGCTTCTATACTTATTTGATATTCTTCATTGAACTCTTCTATTTTATTTTCATGAGCTACAGGTCAGAATTACACTGTCAATTTTATGAGTTTTGCTATACACAAATAAAATATTGAATTTTGCCATTATGTTTTCCTCATAAGCACTCGTCAAGAGATATTATAGGTTTGAATATTATAGGTTTTTCTATTGGGAAGCATGCTTTTAGCTCTTTGGTATGGGAGGATTTTTAATAGCCATTTTGTAATGGCATAATGAAATATAAGACATTCAACCTTTGGGAAGTGAGGGAAGGGACAATCTGGTTGGTTTGCAATTTTGAGAGTTTTACATAATTGTTTTTTTTTTTTTTGCTGAATTGGTGGTTTTATTGGAATCAATTGTCATATTAGCTTGTTAGCATCTTCTTCAGTACTAATTTTCTTGTTTTTTTATATCAAAAGAATTTGCCGTTTTTTGCATGTAATTATAACTATTTCTACAACCAGTTAACTTCTAAATAGTTGGTGTAATAGTTCAAGAGGTATCATTAAGCTCAAAACATATAGAAATCAATCGTTGAACTCTAGAGTTCAACAAAAACCCTTTCAAGGATATCTTGATTGTAAAAGACTGTAAACAGAAGTGCGAGACTTGGTAGTTTGTGTTAAGAGAGAGATTTAGGTGTGGGTAATTTATATAATGAAATTTATGCAACATTCAGTCTGGTTCGTACTTGTGGCATGCATATACCAGGTGCAGTAATGCAATTGTGAACTCCGATGCCTCACATACTAAATTTCTAATGCTTTGGGTACTTATAATGAGTATTAAAAACTTTGTTGGGATAGAGACGATTGATATTCGAGTACTTTGCTGGAATAGAGGGTAATGGTTTGATTAGGTGTGGGTTATGTATATAATGAAATTTATGCAACATCCAATCTAGTTCGTGCACGTGGCATGCCATACTAGGTGTATTAAATATAATTGTGAACTCCAACGCCTCACATACTAAATTATTAATGCTTTGAGTACTTACTGGAAAGTATTAAAGTACTTTGTTGGAATAGACAACCGATATTTGAATACTTGTTGAAATAGAGAGTAATAGTCTGAGTACTTTCAGTAAGTACTCAAAGTAAATACTTTGTTGAAATTGCTCGAATGTGTTGCAGGAATAGAGAAAATTGTAATAATTTGAGTATCAACTGAAAGTACTAGAATACTTTACTGGTATGGAGAGAATATTAATAGTAATAGTTTGAGTACGTTTAGTACTCAAATGGAACCCTAGTAGTTCTTTGAGCTTTCCGACATAGTATTTGAGTACTTCTGTTGGTTGTACTCAGACCCCACAAAGTGCATTTAATGTAGTTCGACGCTTGTCCACATTCGTAGAATTCATTTCATAAGTAACTTGCACTTAAGTCTCTCAATCTATTAATTATGTATTGTATTATCCCAATAAAGTAATATACTAATGTTTATAATCCAATCCCAAAGATCCATAAGTTTAGCCTAATTTAAGATGTTGAGCTATTTAGCTACTTGACTTAAGCTCAAAAGGATATACTAGAGAGTAGTCTTTTATTAAGCAATGCAGTATAATGATATTAAATATTGATTTTGGTAATTTAAGGGAACCCTAGGTTCTATGTCACCCTAGGGGGCGTTTAGTTTATTGTTATTTAGATAAAATAATTGTTTAGTTTAATGACATCTTTAGATAATCTTCTAAAAAATTATAGAATTTTCTCAAACAATGATATTTAGATGTTATGATATTTAGATAACATAACATTAAGATAAAATGTTATTAAACTAAATAATTATTTTCTCTTGATGACATGAGATAATATGAAAACATCATTGAACCAAACGCCTCCTACATACAAATAAGCTATTTTGCTTGAGTAACAGGCTTGTTGATTACAAAGTGAGGCATAGATCATTGTATGATATGTACTTGGGGGAACAAGTAAACATTAAAAATGCAGGACATGGACATTTGCTGAGGACCTAATGCATGCCTTTATTTGTTTCACATGTTCTTTTGTTAGGAACTTGCTATATTTATCAACAGAGGCATGTGATGATATTTAAAAAGTAGTTTTTATGTGCTTTATTAGTTTGAAACAAGGACAATGCTAAAGCGCCCCAATAAATGACCAAACTTTTTTTAGGACTCTTGGTAAAAGCTTTATCCAAGAGCCTAAAGCATTATCCACTGGACAATGCACAGGATCCTTGGACAATTTTTGTCCAGAGGTTCTAGATTCTTTTTTGTCTTTATAGCATTTTCCATGAAAAAGTTTTGTGAAACTTGTCAATTTGATATTTAACCATTTTATTAGTACTTCACTGCTTTCCATGAGTAATGTTCCAAGTCAATGACAACTCAAATTATTCTCAACCTTCATTCTCTTTCCTTTATGGTACCTAATTTGTCATTTTAAACAAAATTTTGTTGCATTGTATCTATATCTGGCCATAGGTTTCAGGACCTGATTGGCCTGACCCGACTTGACTCAGGCAGACTAACTCTGGACTTGAGTATGTTCTTTAAAATGGCCTAACCTGTCCCGGTTAAATTCTAGGCCAGTTTGGATAGTAGTATAACTGGACACGACTTAACCCAAATGGCCAATAAATAACCTTATCCTTTTCTATGTTTTTTCTCTTATTCCTCTCACTTAAGCCACCTATTTTTTTGTCTTTTCAGTAAGTTGTTTTTTATCTCTCTCTAATTTGTAGATCCTTTTTTATCCTTTTGTGAATGTTTAGTAGTGAAGTTCTTTGGATCTCTTTTTGAAGTTTTTTAAATTTAGAGGGCATTTGGTTCAGTGTTATTTTAGTGTTATGTCATGTAATATACATGTCATGACATTTAAATGTTATCTTTTGATTAAGAATTCTATAATTTTATAAAAAATTATTTATAGATGTCATTAAACCAAACAATTACTTTCTTTAAATAACATAACATAACATCAAGATAACATTGAACCAAACGCCCTCTTAGTGTAATTTGGTTGTATTGGTAGCCGGGCCTGACTGAACTATTGTGGTCTTGTGTTAAAGAATGATCCGATGGGCGGGAAGGTTTGGATTAGGCATGAGGTAGAAATTGTGCTGGCCCGATTTGATCCGGCCCAAATCCAAACTATCCTGAACATCGATAATCTTAATCTGTTTGCGAGATCCTATTAAGTCATTCTATTCATCTGAGTTCTAGACAACAAGTCACTACATAGAGGTTTTGATTTAGGTTTGGGCAATTGAAGGAAGTATGGACATTTTGTAGATCTCAGTGTATTGTGTTGTGATGTGTCTCGGTGTCCTTGTGTCGTGTTTATACTTACGTGCTTCTATAATATTTAGCAAAAATATACTATTATATAGATATTTGTTATATTATTTGGTGTCTCTTGCCGTGTCAGTGTATTTATTGTATTGGGAAGTTGTCGTGTCTGTATGTCGTGTTGTGTTGTATCCCTATGTTCTCGTATCATATTTGTACTTCCTAGATACAGTTATATTATATTACTAGTGTAACTAGCCACTACACATTTTTCTCACTCATTTTATTTTTATTTATTCACATTGTTAATATCTGCATTGTTTTCATACATATTCTCTTTAGTCTTTTAAGTAAACCTTATAATTTTTTGTGTTTGTTTATTGGGAATGCACATAAAGAATTACTCCATATTAATAGTGATCAAGTCAACTAATTTAAGAACTTTGGTAATTTGGCCCAACTTGGGCCCCCAAATATTTCTTATGTAATAAGGTGAATCCGATCTAATTATTTATTCGACTTGGAATAAGTGGTTTATGCTGGTTGTACCCCTATGGGTCTTTGTCATCTTTAATCATAGTTAAGCAGAAAATCTAAGAGCAGGTGACTTACTATGGCACAAAGTAGTTGAGTAGATTCTTGATGTACATGCTTAACTTGTTTGTTTAACCTATTTAAAATTAACTAGGTTAATTTTAATCAGATTGATTTTTATGTGAAGGGGAGATTATTGGGCTCCTGTGGTTGTGCTTCTATGAATTATCCCACTTTGGTAGTTAATAACAAGTTGTGATACTTAATATATAAGTAATGGGTCAAACCTACTAGCCTCAATTTTTAAATTAAATAGTATTAAGTAACTTGTGTGTTTTGCTTAACTTGGGTTCTAGGTATGTCTCTCCTAATATTCATGTCTACTCATCAGTCTTTTTTTGTATGATCTTTGGACTATTTTGGTCAACTTTATACCAAAATAGTCACTTCATTGCTATCAAAAAAACAATAATAATAATAATAATAATAAATTAATTTTTATCTTATCATACATAGATTTAAATATAAAAACACATTTTATTTCGCATCTTAAACTACTTTTAATACAACTATCAAGTATATTTTGCATTTTACATAATTTTTAACATTACTAAGTTTGTATTTAGTTGATGACATTGTGATGTTATGTAATATTATTTAGAAAAATTAATTATTTAATTTGATAATATGCCTTTTTAACATTTGCTTCTATAAAATGACATCTAATCGGGTGATTAGATGAAAGTTGAATTGATTTTCTTTTTCAATATAATGAATTTGCACCAAGCAAATAACAACTTTGAGATAATATAAACATCTAAATAGTTTTCAACCAAATGCCCTTTAAATTTATTCCTCATTACATACACATCTCAAGATAAACTTAAAATTTTGAAGACATGATCAAAATGATCTCAATATAAAATAGACTCTTTAAGCTCAAAATTAGATATTCTTTTGTTTGTTTTTATTTACGTTGGATACTACAATTTCTCTCACTCCACTTGAAAATTATAGTAAAAGTATAGTTCGAATTTGAAATCTCTGACACCCAAACAAGCTCATTCCCAATTGGGCTAGAACTTAGGAGAACACCACTTGAAATTAGATGTTCAAGACTTCTTTTTGAACCTTTTGCAAAAAAGGAAAGGCCCTGGTGGGGACACAGATCAGTATCGAATCGGATGGCTAGGATGACGTCATGTGCTGAATCAGAATTCAAATTTAAATTAATTAGAGCTATTAGAGATTTCCATATTAGCTTTATTTAAATTTGATTTGATTTGATTCAGAGCATATCTGGAAGATTTGAAGACTCACCACATTTGGAGCTGATTTTATTTTATTGTAATAGAATTAGTTCCATATTTGTTTTTATTTATTTGGTATTTTATTTTCTGCATTTAATATTGTATTTTCAAATTTCTACATGGGATCTCTCTATATAAAGAGGTCGCTTTGCACTGTAATAGAGAGTATTGTGATGAATGAAATTATGTTTGAGTTTGCTCAGAGCCTAGATCCGGGTTAAGGGGTCGATATTCCGGTGAAGTAAAGGGTAGGGTCAGCCTTTGGTGAGAATCCTCAAAGTAGCCTAGTTATCCACTTTATAAAAAAAAAAGAAGAAAAAAAAAGAAATCGTTTCCTTCCTTTAGCTCAACCAAACTCCAGGTCCTTGACCGTAATTTCCCAACCCACTTTCCCTTTCTCCCTTCTCTGTCGGCTCAGACCGAACCCGCGCGTCCGCGCCC
>JAEMOT010002453.1:1743-53759 GCA_019297695.1 Apostasia ramifera | reverse complement strand
TAGAAAAAATAATTATTTAATTTAATAATATTTATAAATAATTTTCTATAAAATTATAGAATTATTAATTAAAATATGATATTTAGATATTATAATATTTAAATTATATAATATAATATTAAGATAACAATGTTCTCAAATCTGTAAAACTTAATATGCTACTATTCTTTTATCTTAAAAAAGATAAATATTTATTAAAGTCTAAATATATAATAGAGAATTATATTTAAGTCATTAAAATTTAGATATTTTATATATTTAATAATAAAAAATTTAATATTATAGATGACCCACAGAATCATATAAAAATTATAAATTTTGTATTTTTTTTGCATCTAAATGAAATACTCTCTCAATATATGTACACATTTATGCATTTTAAATGTATTCTAATATATATAATAGTATTTTATATATATATATATATATATATATATATGTTAAAATATATAAAACTCTTGCTTGTATTTTACAGGTATATAATATGATGTATAAAAATATATAAATATGTAGATATTATATGTTAATTTACATAATATATGTATGTTAAAAAGTGTAAATGTATAATTATAGTAACATAATATTCAATTTAGATGTTTAAACCAAGGTTTTACAACTTAGTTTCCATTTCAGTTCCGATTACAAGGCAAAAGTATTGATTTCGATAGTTTCGATAGTCTAGGTAGTTTCAGTATCAGTAATTTCGATCTTTCTTATAAAATATTTAAATTTTATAAATTTAAATTAAATTTATTAATAATAATTATTGAATATTATTTTTTTTTGAAGAAAATAAGTTTCGGTAGATTCAATCGAGTTTTAGTTGAAATTCGATAGTTTCGACCGAAAGTGAAACTCGATAGTTTTTTCAGATCGATTTTGACCGAAACCTATACGAAACTCGACGGAGTTTTAAAACTCTAGTTTAAATAATATTTTGAAGGGTATAATACACATTATGATCTTCTATTTCAAAAGTTTCAAATGAAATAAAAAATAGAAAAATTACAAAGAAGTTTTTACAATTAATCATTAATTATATTTTAATTTATAAATTTTAAAAATATATTAATAAACCCCTATAATTAACCTAATATTATTCAAGATACTTTTAAAAATTTTATTTTTCCCTCCGTATATCATTTAATTTTCTAGATTGTGACTATGATTTTATTTATTCCCTTCATTTTTTCCTCTTTTTACTCTCTCTTTCTGTGCTTGTGCGGGACAACGATAGCACGATTGACATTATGCTTTATTTTCCTTCTTTTCACTTTCTCACTTTCTCTCTTACTCAAATTTTGTGGAGAGGAGAACAGTGTCAACCCACTTCGAATCTTATCAAGATAAAGAGAGAGCACCACTTTCGTCATCAGATATTGTAAAGAGAGAGCAAATTAAATTTTAATAATATGATAACATATTATTTTTTAGATGTACTTATTTAATTAAGTTTATTTTTAAAAATTTTAAATTTTGTTTTTTTTTATGAAAAATTTTATAATACTTGAATGAAAGATGTCTATTAATAAGTTTTCAAAATTTTTATAATTTTATAATTAGTTTATAAAAGTTCTAAAATTTTTTAGTATTAATTTTGGCTAATAATTAAAAGAATAATATAATATAGGGATAATTACCTACGTGCCACACTATTTTACTTTATTTATGCGTTACCCATCCATTCTTAATTAATTACGCTATGCACACTCAAAATATTATAAGATCTTATATACACACACTTTTACTTGTTTTTATTATAATGGGCAATTATAATTTTTCAATAACTTAACTATAGTTAGGTTACAAAAAATTCGAACCGTTCATCATATTATTTTAAGGATATTTAAATATATTTTGAGTGAAAATCTTAAAACTTTGATGTTTAGGTAGTGACAAGGGAAAAAGACATCTGCGACGTGAATTAATTTTAGGAAAGATCAGCGCTTTAGTATGACATCGAGGAAGAAAAAAATATGTACTATTAAGGATAAAAATATAATTTTAATGATTTATTAAAGAAATATTTTTTTTCAAATAGATTTTGACTGAGTTTTAACTTAAGTGTGTATGTAAGATTTCATAATATTTTGACTATGCATAGCGTCATTAACTAAGAATGGATGTGTAACGCATAAATAAAGTGAAATGATATGACATGTAGATAATTATCCTTATAATATATTACTTTCTTAATTAATAAATAAAATTAATATATAAAAATTTTAGAATTTTTAAATTCTAATTTTGGAGGTCCATTTCATATAATCACCATTAATGTTGGTGATGGATGTGTTTTTTACGGTCTAATCTCTCTATTTTTACCACTAATATCATGATAAATAAATAAATATATATATATATATATATATATATCATAATATATATTTTTATGTTATTTATACCTCCACATTTTTTTCCTATAAAATGGCCCGATAGATCCCACGCCTGCCTTCCGTGTTTCCTTCTTTGGCGCGTTAGCTTTCTTGCAGTCGGCCGCTTCGCCTCTTCTCGTCCTTCCCCTCATCACCTCTTTCTTGGCTTCCTTTCTCGCAGTAGAACCAACTCCGATCTAGTAAGAAATGACTGGTAGCAATTTACCACGGAGGATCATTAAGGTAATCCATCTCTTCCGATCTTCGTAGGATGTTTGTGAATTTGCGCCTGCCGCTAGGGCTTCGATCTTTCCTTTGCTCCTTTTGTACTATCATTTCGAGATCGCTGACTTTTACTGGATTCTCGACTTTTGATTTATCAGGAAACTCAGCGTCTTCTCAGCGAGCCAGGTAATTGTTGTTCCTGTTCGCTTCAGGGCCATTGTTATTCACTTATTCGGTTAGCAGCTATGTAAGCCTCTGGTTAAGGGCGTCTGGAAATAGTTAGCAGATCTAGGGTTTGCTGTGGGGCTTCACTTGAGATTTTCATGTATAGCTTTTGATGTTTTCGCATTCTCCTGCAGCACCGGGGATCAGTGCTTCACCTTCTGAAGACAATATGCGTTACTTCAATGTCATGATTCTTGGGCCGACACAATCTCCTTATGAAGGTTTTTTTTTTTTTTTTGATGAAATCTCCTTATGAAGGTTATTCGCCTGCTTTCGTTGTTTTCTGTTGTGATTATACTTTCTACCAATTTTATGCCTTTTGATTTTAAGTTGCATATTTTCCATCTTTTTTTATTGCAAACATTAATGTTTCTTTCTCTTTTTAGAGCTGCCTTGCCGAGTCTCTGATGCATATTAACATTGTGTATTCTTCTTCAGCTGATCATTTTGTTGCCTGAAGTACTCTTTAGATATTTACGGCTTATCAAACCCCTCTTTTTTTGATGGCCAAACGGACAATTTCACTGCATCAAAGATAACAATCCTTGACAATAGCAGACCTAAACCATTTAGTAGACCCATTAATTGTTAATCCAAATCGAGATAGATGGTGGTTGTCTTCCTTGCCGGCTCTTTTGTTATGGGATATGGAGTGGGACTTGAACATCATTAGCTTCTTGTTGATACTATTTATGCAGAGTCCAATTAGAGATGAGTTCATATGATTCTTTTGGAGGGCTTAGGTAACTTGCAAAGCATTGCCTTTAAGGATCATGTCTTCTTGATAAAGTTCGGTTGCTAATTCTAATAAGGGTTAAAAATGCGTTGTCTATTCTAAGCAAGTAGGGTTGAGGCCTCCTAATTGAGTCATGGATTGCTTCTTCGATTTTAATTAGTCCTTAATCCTTGTTTGTAGCCATATCAAAGTAAATCATTTATTAGCATAGTGGTATGTGTAGGTATGCATTCCTAAATATATAAATGAATTATAAAAAAATAGAATCAGTATATAAAGTAAATCATTGACAAACAAGTGAAATTGAAAAATAATAAACTTAATAAAGCATTCTCTTAAAATGTTCTAAAAGGCTAGAAGTGTCCCTCGTGTGTCCAGATGTGTTCAATGTGTTTTTTATATAATATAAATTTAGACATTGATTTTGGCATGTCTGACCCGTGTCCATGAATGTCCATGGCCTGTCGTGTCCGACACATATTCGACACCGCTACATGCCCTTATTAGAAGTGTCTGTGCTTCATATTGGGGTCCCTTCCAGAATTCAAATAACATCTCCTCGTGCATAGATCCGGAATAGAAATAGATTATTTCCAAGGGCTTTGAACAAAATACATTTGATTGGCCTCCAAATTGATCCCATCGCATTGAAGAGCACCTCATTGTTAAAAGGTCTAGAGGTCCAGGGCTTACCAACAAGGCAATGGCGAAATCCAGTGTTCACTTGTTGAAGCTCCTCCTCCATTATTGTCACTGTTGGATATTCCTCTTCTGTCATGTTAAGGGATTTCCAAAGCCCCTTTAGATCCTCCTTTCCAAACTCTATCGACATTGTGATGTTGAAATCTTTGGCGATTTGGCCTCCCAATCGTGAAGACTTCGTCATCCCTCAGTCTCTCCTTCACTAGCTGCAATAAATCCTAACACTTATTGGACGGGAGACCTAACACTTCTAGGTCGGGAGACCCCCTTCATCAAACCCCTCTTTGACAGCACATGGCTGATTTTTTTTCCTCATTTTATTCACTCTTTTGTTCTTATTGAATTTATGTTTCGTTATGTTGCTCCTTAGGCTGAACTAGGTAACGTCGCGCTAGTTCTAGTGGGCACATGTGTATAATGTATACTATTGTTGCCTTGGCTGGCATCTTAATCTTGCTATATTTGATAATTTTTCTTCTATCAAGTGGCAGATAGGTCTTTAAACTAAGTATTTACTATTTGTGTTTTTAAAATTACTGATCCTCTATTGTTTAACATTAATATTTCAAACCTTTACCTCATATCCCTGATAGTTTATGCTTATTTCTGGCTTTGGGTTCTGATGTATCGCTATGGCTGTTCATTTTTCTAATAACATTTAATTGTTCCATGATGACTGATTTACTGGGACAGATGCTGATGTGTAGTTGGTTTGTTGGTGAGGTTGAAAGTTGTTTCTTCTTTTTTATTTTAGATTTCTAGTTGTCCCAGTAAATTTTCTTGTCGTAGTTTTCCAAAATGAGAATTTTCTATCAGCTATCAATCCTGGAAGTCTGAAAAGAATGCCTTGATAATAAAATAAGAGGAAAAACTGTTGGGTTTGTGTACTTCTTTCCATAAAAGGGAAAAACTGTTAGATATAAAAGAAGCAATAAGAGCATACAATAAACCAAGAAAATTTCAAAACTTATTCTGTTTTTTAGTTAACTGCGTGATGTGAAGTAGTTAGGTATAAAAGTTCATCAACTATTGATGTTAAAGAATCTTGTTAACCAGTTTTTTCCTGTTTCTATTGTCTACTTTTCCCCCCAATTTTGGTAACGAGGCACTAAATTTTCTCTTTGCATTTAGCATTTTTATTCTTCAGATAACGTTTTTTTCCCCCCTAACTGGCATTTCATGTAAGCATTCATGAGATTTGCACACCAACATTCTATAATCAGTAACTCCCAATATTGGTAGCTACTAGAATACACTTTTCTTTTAGTGTACTTGGGAAATTTTTGGTTTTCATGCATGGAAATAAACGAACTTGATCAATTGAGTTGGATAACCTTTTTTTTAATCTTCTTTGCAAACTAACTCATTCCTTAAAAAGCATATATATGCATACATGTATGTATATATGCTTTATGTTGTTCTATGATCATCTTATAGAATATTGTTTTCCTATTTCTTTTATTAGGAGGGGTTTTTAAGCTTGAATTGTTTCTTCCTGAAGAATATCCAATGGCTGCTCCAAAGGTATTTGTGACTACTTTTGATGGTGTATTTCTAAATTTATTGTTGGAAAAGTTTATGGTTGTAAGTAGTGAGAATTGTTTTCAATGGATTTTTCTGAAAGTTGGCATTGTCATAGCATTATACTAATACAATAGTACAAAAAATACCAAGATTAACCAACATTTCTATTGAGGATATTGGAAAGGGAGGGGCATACCCTTCTCCCAGTAAAAATCATTTAACTTAGTATAGTGTGTCAAAAAGTCGGCCGCAGTATTTACATTATAATGAACATATGCCAGTTTATAAAAAAAATAAAAGAAATATTTTTATGATATGCTCAAGAACACGATCCATATATGAGTTCTTTTTTTTTTTTTTTAACACGATCCATATATGAGTTGGCATGTTAGGTTACAGTTTCTTTTGATCTCTTGGTTTCCAATTAGTTTCCAATAGTGACTGTGATGCTCTCTTTAATGTGTATTATAGTTGATCCATATTGATATCCATATCAAATTGTTGTCTTTCCTCTTGATAACTGTTAGGTAGAGTTGTCTCAAAGTACTTGAGAGCAAAGTTGGTCCAAGTATACCTCATGTTGTCATGTGATGTTTATTTGGCTTTGAGTAGCTCTATATTAGTGGAATTTTTTCTGAATGAGTTGAAGCTTCTCCATTGAGTCCCCCTCTGACCAAACCCTTGATATCTTCAGTACATAGTCTGGAGTGGTCTTTAATCCTTCAGTGTTGCCCATTTTTAGCAGTGGGCACCGCAATCGTCAGCATTCTTCTGCCTCTGCCTTGGATGAATTCCAATAAGTGGTCTCTAATAATGTGCCCACCTCCTGCTATGTCCCCTCCTTGCTTTAAGCCATTAAAGTTTTTTTTTTTCTCTAAGCCATTAAAGTTAAATTTAATCCATTCATGAGTTGAGGGAATCCAAATATCTGAGGTGGGGATACATGGCCTTGAAAGGGCTATTGAGTTTCAGTTGCTCCTTGAATGGATTGATCCTTTAACGGTGATGTTTAACATAGTAGCAGAATAGTTTTTACTGAGAGGACTAGTTTATCGTGTACCTTGGAGTTACAAGCACGCCAATAGTAATAAAGTATTGCGGCTTGAAGCTGGAATCGTAGGTCCCGTCTATTATATTTGACCATCTTTGCCATCATCTATTGCTTTACCAGCCAAAAAAATATTAGTGAAAATAAATTATGCTCCTATTGAAGGATTTATGCACTGCTATATAGAATTTACAATTAGAACCAAGATGCACAACATCCTCCACTCCACATCCCTAGGATCACATAATCATATTGATCAATCATCTCTGATATAACTAATTTATGGTAGGATCGCATCCTTACATAATTTTCATAAGAATGCTTGTGTCCTCAGCTGAATAGAGATCCTCCAACTCCCTTCGCTAGTGGAAGGCTATCTTATAAGGTGAACTGAGAGGCATAGAGCTGAGTAGTTGGTATCTGCAATGACTGTGTAGCAGCCCAGACTAATCCTTCACTGCCATTGTTATATTCCTGCTTGATTGCCAGAACTCGCTCCCATAACTCCTGCCGAAATAAATGGTCGATCCTTTTTCTGTCCCAATTTAACCCTCAGGAAACTCACCTGTGTGGATATCGATAAAAGTTGGCCAACGACTTAGTAGTATAGTAGCTAACCAAGGAAGACCCATGAAGTACACGCCTATGTCCTCCTCCACCAACCAATTCATGTAGCTATCAATCATTTTGCCTCTCATACAAATAAGTTTTCATACCCAAGAATCACCCTGCCTCTCTTTAAACTGAGGACTACGCTTGCATACTTAGGTCTTGTTTGGCGTGAGGACCGAAATGGTACTAGTTTAAAGAATAATAATAATAATAATAAATATTTTTTTTTTTCATTCTACACAAATTCTAATATAAAAAAATATTATTTTACTTCACATACTCAATAATTTTCTATAAAAATATTAATTTTATTTCACATCCCAGACGTCCATATTAGAATTAGTTTAGAATGATTAAAAAAAATTATTTATTATTATTATTATTCTTTAAACAAGTACCATTTCAGTTCTGATTTTGGTCCTCACGCTAAACAGGGCCTAAGCACACAGGTTGTCCGCCCAAACACAGTCAGTGTTACTAATGAACATAGCCGCATGCTCCGACTGCATACTACCACCCAAAGGAAAGCCCTCATGAGCCTTTCAATTTTATCTAGGACATTTAGCGAAACGTAAGTACATGATAAAGCATAAATAGGAATGGACGTCAAGGTGCTATTTATGAGTGTAATCTTTTCAGCCAAAGATAAGTTTTTTACACCCCATATAAAAGTTTTGCCTTTGATCGTTGTTGCTATGTTTGAGAAATCTCCTTGTATTGGCCTGCGCTTGGTGAGCAGAATCCCAAGACAGCGCCACTGCTGCCCTTTCTGCATCTTGCATGCACTCCTAATAATAGCTTTGTTACTCCTGGTGTTGTTTGGACTAAGAATGATGGAGAATTTCTCCGCATTAACCATCTGGCCTAAACACTTATAATAACTGTCAAGCATTCTTTGCATGAGTGGCATTCTTAAAGAATAAAAGATCATCAACAAATATCAAATCAAAATGAGATAGAGCTTCATGTGTGACTTTGTACCTAATAATATTCTTCATATGCATCTCTCTATAGATCAACATGGAAAGGAGCTCAAAACTGAGAATGAAAAGATGAGGGGATAAAGGGCATCCCTCTCTCAAGCTCTTGTTAGTGGTTATGGCAGCCTCTTTCCATTTTTTTTTAGCAACGCGAATGATATGAAATGGGATTCTTTGACCAAATAACTGTCCAACTAATGCGAATTGCCATTCCTTTGAGATGCCCTTAGCCTCCTCCCCATCTAACCTAACAATATTTTTATGTGCCATAGCGTGCTCTCAACTATGCCCTTGGGGATAGGATTGTAGTTGTTGCTCCAAACTCCACCATTTGTGCCCTTCCCATTCACCACATTAGCTTAGCTAATCTCAATGCTATGCTTATTGACACCACCTTGATTGAGCTGGGGTTGATTAGAGTTACTTCTCTTGCCTAAGGTAGATGTCCACTGCCACAATTAACGGTGCTGCTTTCTGTCGCCGCTGCTTCCATTACTGAAATCTAGAGTCCCAACTTACTATTTTTGTCTTCAGCATTATCAAAATCATGTAGAGGACCAATGTGTGTAGCTCTCTCTACTGCCTCAAGAGTCTTTCCACTACTGTGAATGGCCTCTCCCTTATTCAGAATAAGTTGTTTTTGCTGCAGCTCACTTACTTCCCTTCCCCTCTGTTCAAGTTTAAAGTAGGTCTAAATCCAAGACTTTGATCGCTTGTAATGAAATTAAACCACCCCCATTCACCTCTCTGCAAGCGAAGAGGAGCTATCGGACGAGATGAGCTGCCGCGATCTTAGTTCATGCTTCATCCATCTTTCAAAAAAAAAAAAACCATCCTTTCAAAAAAAAACTATCATTTCAAAAAAAAACTTTCGTTTCAATGGATTTTTAGTTGTAGTGTATAGCATACACACTACTTTGTAACAAATAAATCTTGTCGTTTAAAATGAAGAGGCTTTGTTAATGGGCATGTATTTTCTTTTATTTTGCATTAACTTAGCATTTATCTACTTGGGGTGCATATTGTTTATGTTTCAAAGCTTTATCACTATTTGGGACTGAACTAAACTAATATTTAAGTTTAAATCAACCAAATATACCAAAGGTATGTTGTCAAATTGGATATAAATTTTGGAACATGTTTTCTAATTTTCTACATTGGTTATATTTTATTTGCTCTACATTTACTACATAAAATTATAGTAGTAATGATGCACATGCTTACACTCAAATTCAGGAGAGGGTGAGCACGATACTTATCTCTTGCTATACTATTAAAACTAGTACCAAGCTGCAGAAATTAAATATTTTTAGTTTTGCCCTAAAACATTCCTTAGTCCTTGCTATACTATTAAAATTGATACCAAGCTTTTGAAATTATATCTTTCCAATTTTACCCTCAAAAGTTTCCTTAATCATTTCCAATTTTGCCCTTATTGGAGAGAGAATAAGTGGGAGTGGAGTAAAAGTCATGTCTATCTACCTTGAATTATTTTAAGTTTTTCCACTCACATAATGCATAAAATATTATAATCCGATCCCTTTGCTTTTCTTTGCCTTGCACTTCACTTCTTTTTTCTTACATCTAAATCATTTTTTATTTAATTGTGAATCTTGTTTAATGTCATTTTAACCCAACTTATTTTAATTTTATTACTTAGAAAGGTACGTCAATCTTGGATTTGATTGATCTTGCTGGGAAAAGATTAAGCCTTTCCGTTTCTTTCCTCAAAAATTTTCTTAATCCATTGATGCAAAAAATATTCCACAACAGAGAGAAATGAGACAGCAATTTTTACTTGGAAATCCGAGTGTCCGGGGGAAAACCACGACGCCGTCTAGGCGATTTGAATCCACTAATCGAATCTCCTCTTACAAAGCTTGATCTCTAAATGGAGACCAGATGAGTACAAGAGAGAGATAGAGAGATAGAGGGGCAGCTCAGCCACAGAGAGAGAGAGAGGAAGGGTCTCCAGAGAGAGAAGTCCCCCCTTAGCTTCTCCTCCTCCTCTTTATTTATAGCTTGGAAAGGAGGGACATAATAGGTTTAGTCTGCCACATCTGGCACCTACTCCTGCAAAGGACGATTAGGGAGTGGGCTCCCATGCTGTCTTAAATGCTGAGTTGACATAGTAGTACGGAGAGTACGATCTGGTGTATCTCTTTGAGCTGCTCTTAGGCTTGAGCTGCTCGGTTTAAGCTGCTCTTAGGCTTGAGCTGTTGTTCGGCTTGAGCTGCTCTTAGGCTTGAGCTGCTGTTCGGCTTGAGCTGCTCTCAGGCTTGAGCTGCTCTTAGGCTTGAGCTGTTGTTCGACTTGAGCTGCTCTCAGGCTTGAGCTGCTCTCAGGCTTGAGCTGCTCGGTTTGAGCTGCTGTTAGAGAAGATTCTAACATAATCCTTTCCAATTTTGCTCTTTAAATTATTGTTAATTATGAATGAAGCTGCTGGCTATTAATTGAAGAGATAATAAATGAGAGGACTGAGAATAATCATGTCTATCCACCTTCTTTCTCTTAAGTTACGCTCATAGTGTATAGAAATTTACAATTTGTCCCTCTATTTTTCTTTGCCTTGCATTCTACTCCTTTTCCTTACACCTAAATTCTATTTCATTTAATTTCAAATTTTTTAATGTCATTTTGCCCAACTTATTTTAAATTCAAAATATACTATAATTAAATTAATTATAGGCTAATTAAAAATACAATACATGATTAAATGAGTTTAATTAGCAACAAATATTGTTATTTCAATAGTTTACAACTAGGGTGTTTCAACTCTCCCCCCTTTTAAAAATCGTCCCCGAAATTTGCACTAAACAGAATAAATGATAAGAGAGCTGTTGCACTACTCTAATACTTTAAATTCTTTTTATTTTTGACCTAGGAATATGATATTGTGGTTTTGTCAATTTATGTTTTTCCGTTATTTTCAAAATTTTATTTTAATATTTAATCATAATATTAATATTGAACATTGAAATGTATATAAATTAAATATTATACATGTAAATTAAATTATTATTTAAATTATATAAATTTATGTTTATTTATATTTTAATTTTGTGTAGTGTACTGCATGAGCACTTGTTCGCATGAGATATAATGTGATAAGTGAGGGCATTTCAAATGTGCATCATTGAACTCTAAGACGCCTCTATGCATTATGTGTGTGGGTTTCAAAGTTACACAAGTAATGGGAGAGAGGGGAAGATCTTGAATGACATGAGATGTTATCACTAAACACGATCTTTACTCGTGAGTGCTGGTTAGAATATAATTGGTTGAAGAAGAAAAATCCATGTGGCTTTTTCTTCGTTCTTTTTTAATAGGCTTCACAGTGGTTTGCACAAAGTCTTCTTGTTGTTACTGCTGCTTTACATGTATTCCTGGATATTGTAATTTTATTTGTTTCAAATTGGCATAAACCTTCATAGTCTATATGGAGAGATGCGTGTAATTATTTTTTTACTGCAACTTGAGATGTTAATTTTCTGGATGAGAGTTCATTGGCACATGAAGTTTACTCTTCGGTTTTCCTTGATAATATAGGTCCGCTTTCTTACCAAAATATACCACCCCAACATTGACAAGGCAAGTGGACCTCTTTTGTTTTGCTATTTTTGTGGTTCAAGTAATGTTGATTGAGGTAAGCTTTGATGAGACAGCTAGGACGAATATGCCTTGATATTTTGAAGGACAAGTGGAGTCCAGCTCTGCAGATTCGAACTGTACTGCTGAGGTGACAAATCTTCATACTTCTCTTAAGACAATAGCACTAGTGATGTATGATGCCTATGGAGAAAGAGAACAACTGATAAAGGCTTGGTTGTTGTTGCTGTTATTGTTATGTGATAGAAACAGTTTCCAAGAACACAAAATTTGCCAGCCCAATTATTCTCTTTTAGCCCTAGTCTTGCTAACCAAAAAAATAATTTAAATCCAGCATGAATACCACATTGATACCTTGCTAGTTACCTATATACGACAAGAAAAAAGATATAACAAAAGTGCAAAGCTTGTTTTACAGTTTAACTCAATTGAATTTAAGTTTAGTTTAAATTTGTGAGGAAGAATGATGATAGCATTATATTTACTGTTTTTGTGGTGTTTTTAAATATAAATACCAAGATTAATGGGAACTAATATGTAATTACATTCTTTTTAAATATATGCAAACACCCAAAAGTCAGTGAAGTTTTTCCAATCTTCTTTGATGAAAATTTTCTAGTTTTTAGTTGAACCTTTGGCTGTGTTTTGTGAGTTCTATGCAAGATTATACCTTTCGGTTAATGTAACTGCTCAACTCTGTGTCAGAGTAAATGTTGAACTTAAATTTGTATTTCATTTACTAGCTGCTAGCTTTTCTTACTAGCATGTTTGTTTAGCCAGATTAATTTTAACCAAACATATTACATCACACATAAAATTTAATATTAAAAAAATTATATTTCACATCATTCACATAATTTAAAATAAAAAATTAATTTGCACATATCAAAATAATAAATAACTTATAACATATCCCTCACATATTCTAGCATAATAATTAATTGTATTTAACATTATTTATAATTTTCAATAAAAAATTTTCATTTAAATTTAATTTTAACTTTATTGAAACTAGCCTTTGCAAGTGAACAGGCTGACTTATTTTTCAAAGATTTGTAACTTAATAGTGTGTAACAATGTATGTTGTCTATTTAGCATTCAAGCACTTCTCAGTGCTCCAAATCCTGATGACCCACTGTCAGACAACATCGCAAAACATTGGAAGACAAATGAAGCAGAAGCTGTTGAAACAGGTTAGTCTATTTCTTGTAGGTTATTCTTTTTACTTGTCTGAGAGGAACTTACCTATAGAATTTTGTTATTTGAAACAATAAGCATTTTCTCATGTATTACACAAGAGATGAATCATTATGAAAAAGGTTGCATGTAAGCCTAATACAGCGTGGGAGTCACTAAAGCGTTTCTACACTACCAAATAAAAGGATAGTGTCTAGGGATATTTGTATGCAAAGGAAATCTACTCTGGATGAACTAAACGTGCAGAACTGAGTTGATCTAACATGTGATATTAATTATAATTAGGTGACCTAGTGCCATGCACATAAAATTTTCTGACGTTATGTTGGGAGATTAAATTAAGTTGCTTTTTTTTTTGAAACTATTATTAAGTTGCTTTTTGATTCAGCAAGTTTGCTAATTCCCATCAGATTTCAATAGTTTTCTTAAGAAATTTGTGATCTAAAATTTCAGTAAACCTTATGCACTTGAATAGGAAAAATATCAATCACTTAAGAAATTAACTGGTTTGCATTCGGAACAAGGTTAATGTATGATAGGCTAACTGTGTTGAGTTCTTTAATAGCATATAGATTAGATTTAGCCAAAGGATGTTGGCAGCAGCAAGTTAATGACATTCACGTTGATGCTTAGATGGTAAAGTTGATTATATTTGAGATCCCAATTTAACTTCATCCATTTAGAACTAGAATATGTTTCAACATGGCTAGAATAGTGAACGGTAGGCCATAAGTTGGGAAATTCTAGGTTTTGCAAAGTGGAATAGAAGAACTATCCAACCAGTGCATATCCGAAATTAAATTCTATAGAACAATAATGCGAAAGTTTTTTTAGATCTAGTTTTAAACATCCAACAAAGAAAAACTAAGCAGTGATAATGTTCCAAGTTAGAATCTAAGAGGAAGACTTAATATTGATTAACAAGGACACAACAAAGAACAAGGAAACTGAACATTAAGTAAACCTCATGTCTCCTGGGTGGCAGCTACAGCCCCTTGTCATCTCTCCCAAATCTGACTGTAAGTTGAATCCGATACCACTCATGTAGAATCAAGGCTGAATTGGCACTACCTATGTTGAATCCGAAGAGCAGAAGAAGATACCTCTCTTCTCATTGCAGAACTCTCTTCAATCATCAATCATCAAGTCATCAGCATGATCATCCTTCGTCTTTCCCTTCATTTGAAGCTTTTATAGATAGGGATTGGAGGGCATCTCCTCTACACTTGGTCCCGACTTCTCTATGGAGGCCAGTGATGCGGGTTGCATCATGCTGCAAAGGAGGTGCGATAGTGGGCGAGGCTAACATGAGTTTGTGAGTGAAGAGCGGGCGAGGAGGTTGGCCAGGCGTTTTCAGTGGCTCGACAAGGATCAGAAAATGAGAGGGCCGACTGATTCTTAAGGGCTGAACCATGAATGTGATAGCAATTAATGGCACAATTGCACTTTATCCCTCCTATTTACAGCTGCATTTGATCTTCATCCACTAGAGTGAAATGGACTTGCTGTTGGGATAAACGGTAAAAAGGAAAATTACAATTTTGACTCATTTAATGCTCCATCACAAAAGTGTCCTTTCATGAATCAAATTGATCAAATTGACCACAAATTGACCCCAATATGACCTAATTTGCTTCCATCCCATTTCAATTTGAACACAACTGATCCAAATTGACCCAAACACACACGCAACAGACAAAGTAGGCATTCCCACCTATGTAAAAGTTCCAACCTACTTAATAAAATAGAAATATATCTAGCTCAAATAATAAAAAAATGGTAAGTAATATGTTGACCTTTGCTCCGATGCGAGGACCGTGTTGTCTAAACTATCTGAACTAATATACCTCTACATCAATCTCCCTGGCTTCGAAAAGCAACCCACTGTGCACCTACAACATCAAACTAAACCTCAAATTGAACCTCAAGTCTCCAAAGGCAGCCCACTGCCACCTCTAGCTATTGTCGAACCAACACCACCTACATCAAATTTGGTCAACCAATGAACACCATTGCAGCTCCCTGTTGTTTCAGCACGGAATTTGTGGCTACCTTCCCGGAATTGCCAAGGAAGAAGAACACTCACTATTTCTTCTCAATCAAGTGGAAAAATCACACATCATTTCATATTGCTTGGCATATTAAAATTTTTACATAATGTTTCTTAAATCTGAAATTTTAATTTTTTTGAAATTTAAATCATGGACCATAGCATATTAGTTAATTAAGACATACTATTATGTTTAGAATTTATAGAGCTCTTCATTATTTTGCTGCATCAAAGTGGTATCAAAGTTGATCATGTTGAAAAATATAGGTCACCTCTTTTTCCACCTGCATCAGCTTGGTATACTCGACTAATGTAGCGTGGGGTTGCTAAAACGAGTCTCAAGCCACCAATGAAGGAACCTAAGTATATAATGTTCATGCAGCGGAAAGTTTTTTTACATGCTAGGGGGTCTAAATATGTGATGCTTTTGATAATTAAATACCCTTATCCTATGGAATTTAAACCATGTCATAAGAATATTGAGAAGATCAAGCTAAGTTCTCTCTAATCACACCAATTTGCATATTCATATACAGTTTCATGGAGCTTCTCATAATTAGTAAATGTCTGAGTAAATCCAGTAACCCATGTAAATAGACAGGAAATATCAGATTTTAAGAAGATTTCCTCATAAATTTGAGATATTTTAAACATGGAGAAAATTTTCACTCCTATTGAAGAAGTTAAGATATTTTATGAGAACTAAACTTTAGAAATTTGAAAACAGTGAACTAACTTTGGAGATGACACCAAGACTAGTTCATACCAAAGGAAATGGTGAACGATTAAAGCAAGCTGGACGTTCAATTGGAGATGTGAATCAGTAAAGCAAGTTCTATTAAAATTCCATTTCAATTAGTAATATGGAGTCGAAGATCAGCTCAACTTGCTAAAACCGAGAGTATCCAGATGAAAAGAGCAAAGATTAAAATGTTCACGGAGAACCAAACTAAGCATGACTAGGAAACAAGACAACATCAAATAGGAAAATATGAAGCATCAAGGTAGTCTGACCACAAAGGAACAAACAGGAAACTAGAACAAGAAAAGGGAATGAAAGATCTGAAATCACAAGGAATCTCAAATCTGTGATGGCTGTCTGCAGCCTCCGAACAAGCTGAATCCAAAGCCACCATGAAACGACTAGGGGCCTAGTCCATGAAACAAGGAGGGCTTGGTGGACCGCTATGACTTGTGACTCTAACCGAAGTTTGGGTCAACTTGACCCCAACATATAAATCTTAATCCAAAAATAACCTAAAATACATTTCACTCTAAAATAAAATAAAAAAAATCTATCTTCACAAATGATAAATAATAGCTAATAGTAGAGAAAATCAAATAAATTTCTTTCGGATTCAAGTTTGATGATGATGTTGGAATTAGTATTGTGGATGTTCTACATCAGTTGGGTTTAACATTTTGAATCATGGAACTTATGTTCTCAAGATTAACGTTTTATTGTCGTATAGTTCTTCTGTAACATGCAACATTAAGTCTATTCAAATTTTTATTTTATTTGTCGAGTTATTTATTCTCCCGTGGTTTGATCTCACCAAATAAACTTATAAAATCCATGAAACAAGGAGGGCTTAGTGGACTGCTATGACTTGTGACTAAGCGAAGTTTGGGTCAACTTGACCTCAACATATAAATCTTAATCCAAAAATAACCTAAAATACATTTCACTATAAAAAAAAATATCTATCTTTCAGAAACAATAAATAATAGCTAATAGTAGAGAAAATCAAATAAAATTTTTTCTCGGAGTCAAGTTTGATGTTGATGTTGGAATTAGTATTGTGGATGTTCTACATCAGTTGGGTTTAACATTTTGAATCATTGAACTTATGTTCTCATAATTAATGTTTTATTGTCGTATAGTTCTTCTATAACATGCAACATTAAGTCTATTCATATTTTTATTTTATCCGTCGAGTTATTTATTCTCCTATGGCTTGATCTCACCAAATCAACTTATAAAATCTTGATAAGGGTTTTTTAGTAACTTTGAATGTGTGAAGTCTTTTTAATCACAAATGTAAAGGTTTCCAACAATTTGCACCTGGCGCACAACCTACTACGACACGGAAGAATTATATGACAATAAAACGTTAACATCAATGGCCTAAGTGCAATGAATCGAATTTCATAAACCACCATATAAAAACCTTGATCTCAAGGACCTATGGGCAATTTATCCAAAACAATATATATTCATCGGGAAACTAGATAAATAAGGAATCAAAATACTGAAACCTCCTTTTTAAATGAATAGGAAGTGCTGACTAGTAAATATGAATCCAGTAATTATATTTGGAGAATAATATCTTCTAACACGCTCCAATTTTTCATAAAACCAAAATATGAGTTGCTTTATTCCTTTTGGCTCTCATGTACATTTTTAAGGTATCAAATCTTATTTTGTCCTCTGATACGAGGTGATGCAGCCAAGGAGTGGACTCGTCTATATGCTAGTGGAGCTTGAAGTTACGATAGGGTATGAAATTCTGCAACATTGATCTGCTGTGATACAACTGCATTTATCGATGATCTAAGAAATTTCAAGTTTCCAACCACCTTGAGTTAGGAGATGGCCTCTGAAACTGCATAATGTAATTGCGATCTCTGTTTGATGTTGTCGTCTAGCTCTCATTCCTGTATCATTCGATGTGACGCCCATGCTTTCTGATTTACATGTCTTTAACTTGATTTCTGATACACTTATTATGCATGTTTAGTCTCTGGAGCATCGAAGTTATTATTTGCATCAATACTGTTTTTCAAGAGAGCCTGGGATTGCGCGCAACAGGTTCTAATTTTTACATGGATTTTTACTTGCTGTTGCTGCTGCATGAGTTTGAACTGTCACCTTTACATGGTTGACCGTTTCGTATTGTTGTTCTGTGGTCACGGAGAAATTATTGTATTTGACATCACAACATTGTTCTCTCAGCATGTCAGTATACAAGACGTATAAGCAAAATGTAGAAGAGTAATAATATTAGTGCTATCGCTTAGGTATAATAATATTATGTATAAATTTTATTTTGTCAGTGTGTAATACTATCATGCTTATATATGGCAGTAATGGTATACTATATACATATCATATTTTGTGGCACTACTTGCTTAAATTATGCTGGTACACATACGTAGCACTATTCTGCGCTTTCCAATTTTCATTGTTACATTTTTTTTCTTTCCTTGTGGGTCCTGCGTACCGATGTGTTTCTGAGAAAATGATGTTTCGTCTTCCCAAATGCTAAATTTTTCGTATCATTGAGGCTCGCAACCTTGCCTAAACTTTTTATGTTCACAAAACCTAGTCATAATCAACTCAGGAATGTACCTGTTTGCATTCATGTCACAAAAGTTGCTTTGATGAGAGAGATTTTGAAGTTGATGAAACATTCTTGATTATTTTTCGAGGAAAAAATAACTAGGGTGGCCAAAGCATGATGTTAATCTGTTTTACTATGGCATGGGCATAATTGAAGTGATTTAATGGCTTAATCAAATTTGTGTATTTCTTATGTTTGAACTCAAAATTGTATATATCTTTTTTGTTGTGGAGTTTCCATCAATACAGATGATATAGATTGCCAATTCATGATTTTGTCTAATTAGGTGATTTTTTTTATAGAACTAATTAAGTGATATTAGATACTTAGTGAAGTGAAAATTTTATTTGTATTTGTTGTATACCTTGTAAGTTGTAAACAAGATATTAAGATAAATTTTCATGAATAATTTTCAAGTAATTTGCAAAGCAAAGGATATATATATGTGGTTAATAGTAATTGTATCTCTTAATTTGAGTTTGTGTGTAATTAATTTTTTTTTAATTTGTAAATAAATTAAGTTGACTCTCTATTTTGATATAATATGTTGACAGGTTTATTATTGTGAAGGAATTTGATAAATGGTATTTTTTTAATTGATATGTTGGTTTGGTTAAATTAAAAATTACATTAATATTTTAGATAATTATAATGTTTTTAGTGATTACGGTAAATATTTTTATTTAGTATTTTTCAAACATTAAGTGATTTATTTGTATGTTGTTTAAAGTAGAAGATTAATTTGATTAATTTAAAAGTTAAAAAGATTTAGTTGCATATAAGTTTAAATTAGATGAAAATAATCCTATGTTATAATGTAATAAATATCTTTGTGACACGACGGTAATGATTCTCAATAAGAATCTTGGGAACGTCGTTTTGCACATTTTTTAAAAACTGATGGTACAGCACTTGCAAAAAATACAAGGTTAATTATTAACATTTTCATTGATGTTACAGGGGTCAATATATATATATATATATATTCAATAAAATTCATTTACTGTAGTGTAATGTGTCAAACAATAGATTATATTATTTATGTAATGTTATACATATGTAATGTTGTAAAAAAAAAAGGAGAAAATAAATATTCATTATATACTCAAGAGTATGATCCTTAAGTGTATTGGCATTCCGCCTGTTCTCACTCGCAGTACTGCTTGTTTTTGATGTTGTGCTCATGTGTCTTATTTGATCTTCAAGTGTCTTCTAATAACTTGAAAGCTCTCTTTAGTTTTTTTTTTTGTAATTTCCCTCTTGCTGTTGTTATTTTTCATTGTTTCTCAACTTGTTGGCAAAGTGCTATCTAATAAGGTTTATTTGGCTTTATGGGCTTTCATATTGGTCTATACTCCGAATGAGATGGAGTAAAGAGTTTTCATGGATTAAAATTTAGCAACAGAACATAACATTTCTTAAAGAAAAATTATATTTAATTAAAACAACCTATCAAAATCATGTCAACAGGGTCTTGTTTTACAGATCAAAACATATTAAGCAATATATATAATCCAAGTTTGGGATTTTATTACAGAGAATTTTTTGCACTTTCGTGCAAATATTAATGATGATGTGATTTTCTCAGTTCGCGTGTTTTTTACATAAAAATCTCATGCCCTTATTTTCCTAAAATAATTTTATTTTCATTTTTTTTTCTTATTAATCTACACCATTCAGTTAGTTGATAATTTATTGATAAAGTGTAATAAAAATAAAAATTTTGAGATAAAAATAGTCTTGTGATTATTATTGTTGTTGCTTAAGTAGTCAATTTTTTTACGACAACAGAGTACAAATGAAAAACTACACGACTTGCATAAATTGTGTACATTTTACAAACTATGTAAGTTATGTACAATTTACAAACCCATGGAATATATCATAAATTTTAAAAATTCCACCAATCTTCTATAAACTGCCACCCTCACCATCATCTTATCTTTTCTACCATTTCAACATTGCATGCAGTCTTGTGTTGCATATAAGAGAGGTCAAGAGATTTGTTTTGTATGAGAATCAAAATCAAAACTAAAATAATATTAATTTAAAAAATAATAATAATAATAATAAATAAATAAATTTCTTTAATTATTTTATATAAATTTTAATATAAAAAAAAATAATTTTACTTCATATATTTAATAATTTATAATAAAAATATCAACTCTATTTTATATTCTAAATCAAAATATTCAAATCTAACTTGATCTAAAATATCAAATAAAATTAATATCTTTTAAAAAATTTATTGAATATATAAAATAAAATAATATTTTTTATATTAAAATTTATATAAAATAATTAAAATTATTTATTATTATTATTATTATTATTATTATTCAAATTAATACTATTTTGGTCTTCGCATCAAAGAATCTTACAATAAAAGTAATCAGATATTGATCAAAACTCAATTAATAGCACATGGAATAGCTTTAATCGCCTCAAAACTCAAAGTAGTTGCAAACAACTTAATGTTTTCTGAACTCTAAAATGAGGAAAACAGAACAAAACAAAGATGAGGCTACGAGAGAGATCCTCAGCTCAAAGTTGAAACCATGACTGAATGACAAATAATCGAGTTCTTTGATTTAGGAAGATAAAGAAATAACACATTAGCTCTTCCAATCTGTCATTTAATTCAGTCGAGCTGTCCCGCTGAGCTGAACCGATTTCATCAGTGGGATGTCGCACGAGGAACACGTGGCCTCACTGGAGTCTTCGATGGGCTAACCCTGATCGAGCCGATAGATTAGTATGTTGTAATATGACTGAAGATTTTTGTTTTACATTTTGCAATGATGATTGAAGAACATACCTAATTGGAAGAGATCCGAGAAACATGCCACTACAGTTTAGAGCTAATATTGCACTCTCAGCCTGCCATAAAGATTGTAAGAACTTGAAACCCATACACCATATCATGAAGCACATTGTGAGAAATAATTACAGGAATGGTGTATAAAATAGGAAAACAACAGATCAAAAACTGAATTTTATATTGGCATAGTAACAGCATCTAGATACCGAGTCGAGGTAGGGATGAGATTTTATATCTTAAACATCAGGTTTAGGGTTTTATTGTTTATGTGCATTTGGTTCAATCTTTGGCTATCTCATTGTAATCTATAAAGGGAAAAAGAATGGTTTCATTAATGTGTAGTAGATAACTCTCTTCAGACTCGACAGTGATAAGAGCATTGTGCACAAAGGATATCTTTACGAGGCTGAAAGAGTGGCGCAGCCCGTGGACTTTGTGAGCTAAGTGGGCCTGTGCAGCTCAACTGCATTCACATTGCAATCACTGACCTATAATCCAGTTTATATATGTAAATGCAAATAGGAAACGAGATGTTGAAAACATTACCCGAACAAACTCAACAAATGCTATCCTAGTTGGGTGCACATTATCACCAAGAAGTCTTATCCGTGAAACCTGCATGAACAAAAAAAAGTTGAATATAATTTCAAGAAAAAAAAGTTGAATACAAACCCCTCATAGCTAAAGAAACTAGAAGATTTAATGGGAGAATTTTACCTCTCCACAGCATACATGTTCAAAAAAATGCTTTACTTCTATCTGCGTAACCTGTATGAGAAAAAAATATTGAGAATGCACATAAATAATTATCCCACAGAATACAAATTATAGCCCTAACCTACTAGTCTAGGCTTTAGATTTAATATGTCTCCATTCACTTTTGTATGGAGCTTAAATTAGGCCCCCTGATATTCTCCCCTATATGATATTAGACTCGATGGTTCTAATGAGATCAAGTAGCTCATGCGGGTTGTGCTCCCATAGGTCTTCACACCATCTTCAACCATATTTAAGCAAAAAATTCAAGAGGTGACTCTCACTATGGCTCATGTGCTAAAGTGAACTATTAGTGCGCATGTACTTGATGGTTAAAATGGTCAGTTTAGATAAGAAAACCTCAATGAGGATGGATTCTTATTTGAGGGGGCAATTTTTGTGAATACACATGAGGAATTATCCATATTAGTAGTCAACAACTACTTGTGATACTCAATATATAAATGATGATCCTAACCTATTAGCCTAGACTTTTAGATTAATTGGTATCTATTTATTTGTATTTTATAAAACTGTAATAAGACCAGCGATAATATATAGTGCTGAATGCTGGCCTGCAAAGAGAAAACATACAAATAAAATAAATGTTGCAAAAATGAGGATGCTAAGGTGAATGTGCGGATATACACGAAAGGATAGAATGAGAAATGAGTATATCCAGAAAAAATTAGTGTTGCACCAATTGAGGATAAACTTAGAGAAAGTCAGCTTAGATGGTTTGGACATATAAATTGTAGGCCGATTGAAGCTCCAGTTAGAAAAATCGAGCTATTGGATTTTGCCAATGTACAAAGAGGAAAAGGGAAACTAAAGAAGATATGGCAAGAAACTATGAGAAGTGATCTTAGTTACTTAGACTTAAATAAGAATTTGGTAATTGATAGAGCGCAATGAAAATAAAGGATTCATGTAGCCGACCGCACCTAGTGGGATTAAGGCTTTGTTGTTGTTGTTGTTTCATAGTAGTGATCTTAGTTACTTAGACTTAAATAAGAATTTGGTAATTGATAGAGCGCAATGAAAATAAAGGATTCATGTAGCCAACCGCACCTAGTGGGATTAAGGCTTTGTTGTTGTTGTTGTTGTATTATTTATTTGTATTAGGCCCAACTTGAGCCCCCTAGTATTTCTCCCCTAATAGAAAATACATATGATATTACAACCCTCATTGATCATCAACAAGATCATCGCATAAATGTTCGTTGTGATGAATGTTAGTTTTTCCAAAGATCAGATATCGATGACCAAGTAACATTTGTATGATCATACAATAGAAGAAATAAAAGTAAAAGCATTCACCTTCTTGTCAATGTTTGTACAATAAACTGTCTTCACAACCATGTGCCTTTCATCACTAGACTGTAAAAGCTTCATCCATTAGCCCGTGTTTAGAAATCAAACATAATAACACAAACAAAAGCTCTAGGAGACATAAGCAAGTTAATTGTGCACACCCGCGGAAGAAATTTAGGATTCACCGGCAAAATAGCAGTCTTTGAAGGTAGAACTTTGACAGGATAGAATCCTAGCATGGCCCCGCCGAGACTTAGAGCTGCTTTAGCACCATCTGTCATTAAAAAAAATAAAAAGCATTTTTAACGATGCAAATATTAAAAAGATCATTGCAGATCTAACAAACAAGGAAGTTCTACATGAGTTTACCCTCATCAGCAAACTCTATAAATGCAAATCTGAGAATTGAGTGAGGGTCACCACAAACACGGCAGTCAACTACCTACATTAAGAGAATTCAAAAAATGACGGGCATGACAAAATGTGCAATTGTTTGTAAAAGTTAATTTTAACAAAATTAATCTTATATGATGATATTTATATCTTGAAACTTGTGTATGATGTAAAATAAAGTTAGTTATTATATTAAGATGTAAGTGATGTGAAATTAGTATGTTACTTTGATATGCACATAGAATATGAAATAAAGTAAAAATTTTATTATAAAATATGTATATAATGTGAAATATAATTATATTTTTATTTTGAGATTTGTATATGATATCATAAGCCAGGTCAAATAAACACTTCAAACTTCTCTCACCATACAAAAGGAACAAAGGAAACAGAGATATACAACTAGGAATCTCAAGAATGGACCCTACCCAACAACCCAACTAGAATTTGATACGGGCCAGGTTGCACAATCTAGCCTAAAATACTTTCAGCACACATCAAATTGGGTTAGGATAGACTGAGAATATTGCATATCACTAGAGCATGTATAAAATGATTTTTCACTGACATGATTTAACAATTACCTTTATTATTTTCCTTAAGCACATTTATCATTTTCCATGTGTACACTATATTATGTTAAAATTAAATAGCATATATAGATCTAACATTAAATTTTGTTTCAGGTTTGGGTCCCAAACCCAATCGAGTTGAGTTCAGATTGTCCTATTAGAGTTCAGGTTAAATTTGAGGTTAGACCCAAACCTGATCATGAACAAATTGAGACCCTTACACATAACCTTGGAAAGGATTAAAACCAGAAACCCTTTAGAACATAAAATGTATGGAGAAAGGCCAGCTGAACATCTAATTAAAGACATTCAATCCGCAGCTTTGGAAGAAACTAATCCATATATGCACCTTTACATCATAAGTAAACTATTTTAAATTAAATCTGTCAATAAGTCACAATGTACTGCCATGACTGTTGGCAAATAATCCGCAGATACGAACAGCACAAAGTATATCTAGATTTACTCAAACTTGTTCTGAATTGCACAAAATTTGATTTAGCTAATATCAACCTCTATTGTGTGTTGAGAAAAAGCTTGCCTCTGATGGAAGTTTAATACTAACAGCTTGATGAATTGGGTGATGATTGTGTAAAGGTATTAAACCAAGAAATATTTGAAGAGTCGGTTTCTGGCAGTTTCTGAATATAAATTATATACAGCCGAAATGTTTTGATAGGAGATCAATTGTAGAAACCACTTAAATCCATGCAAGTGCTTTAATAAACAACAACAACAACAACAACAACAACCAAGCCATAATCCCACTAGGTGGGGTCGGCTACATGAATCCTTTGTTTCTATTGTGCTCTATCAATTACCAAATTCTTATCTAAGTCTAAGTAACTAAGATCACTCCTTATAGTTTCTTGTCATGTCTTCTTTGGTCTCCGTCTTCCTCTTTGCACATGGGCAAAATCTAATAACTCAAATTTTCTAACTGGAGCTTCAATCGACCTACGATTTATATGTCCAAACCATCTAAGTCGACTTTCTCTAAGTTTATCCTCAATTGATGCAACACCAACTTTTTTTCGGATATACTCATTTCTCATTCTATCATTTCGTGTATATCCACACATCCAGCTTAGCATCCTCATGCAAGTGCTTTAATATATAAACAAAATGGGTGCAGTACTCCTAAAAGTCAAGAGAACTCACTTCAACATGCGAAAAAACTTTCCTTAGAACAAAAATCTATCGTTTGCCCAAGTCATAACAGTGAGCTAGTTAGCTAGCAGCAAATTTAGACAACCCCAAGATTTAAGATAAGGACTGACCATAAAACACATGCAATATAACCATTCAGAAGACACGTGCAATATACAAAAGGGTTTTAGCAATAAAATAGTGAATTGTTCAACATAAATTGATTTGCACGAATTGCTAAGAAAAAAGAGAGAATCTGAAAGTCTGAAATGCATTTTGTTGGGTTCCATCTAATCAACACTAGTTAAAAAAAAATTGTCCAAGTATTGCACATCAGATATTAGAACAAACGCCTTGTAAAATTTTCAAAAAATACTGAGTTTTGAGAGAATTGATATGCCAGACATAAATAGTGAAGATGGTTTGAAAGCATATCAAGTACCCAGAACTATGACGATATGCTACAGGTTATAAGGGGCAACTTATCAAGCAAAATGGAAAATATATGAGCATATCTACTACAAGTTAGCCTGCAAGTACTGCTGCAAACAAGCATATATAGTGTAAACAATTCTCTAGCCAGTTAACTAAAAATATGACTTTCTTGAAGAAGAATACAAGCCAATTCACATTGCCATTCAAAACTCTAAACTGTGAATTGAGAGAAGTACCACTAAATACTGAATATAGATTGTGACATTTATGTATGCAAATTTTACGGTAAATCATTATTATCTTGAAGTCAAAACTAAAAATTGCAAAATGAGATAATATTTAGAAGATAACAATGGATGGAAAAAGTATGATGTCAAATGAAACTAAAAATGAATGAAAACAATGATATTATCAACATAATGTACAAAAACAACAAAATGATGACAACTGAGAAGGTGCCATCTAAAGGCTTTGGGTTGTGATTTACTCTACTCCAAAGCAAACCTACGAGTCTGCAGCAATGAACAAAGCCTAATATTTTTTTCTTTGTTTGGGCAAAGGTGAGAGGGAAACAATACTAGCTATGGCATGCAAGAAGGCGGCAGCCCTCGCCAACAACCCATGGCCGACGACTAGCCGTCAAAGGTGGATGATGGAGGCAGCTGAGTGGCTAGGGTAGTAGCTAGCTTTGAGGCTGACAAATCTTGAGTAAGAGGCAATAGAAGTGCAATCAATCCTTCCTCTAGGCCAACTAGGGTACTGTGAATGGAAGAAAAAGTCCCCAGCTCAGAAACAGTCCCACCGCAAAGGAGGAAAATGTCCTGAGCTCCATGGAGTTTATCACATCAAAGAAGGAGGATTCCAAGATCCTAAAGGTGTTCCCATGGAATGGCACCGCTTCATTAAAAAGCTGCTCTTGCATAGAGAAAAAAGGGTTGGAAGACGGAGAAGATGAGGATACTCTCACAAAGAGGAAACTTTACGGTTTGAAGAAATGCAGCGCAGCATAGGAAGGCCCATCTCCTTCAGGTGGCCACAACAAGGAAGGTCCCTTGGTCTCTCAAAACAAGGTGAGCTCACTGAATCAAATTGCTGAACCTACTTCCTTTCCTAACTCAGCTAAGAAAAATCCTGGAGGAAACAATATCCTTTTCAGCATTGGAGATGGCTTCAGGTTTTTCTAGTCTCTCTAAATAATGGTCAATCCGGATCTCAAGGTTGGAAGTGATCATATACATCTATTTCAGTAGCAAACAGCAGTTCCTAACTCTTTAACTGCACCAATGGAGGTGGTTCCGGAGAACCAATCTTCAAAGCAAGGGAACCAAGTGTCTCAACATCTTTAGTCTCAAGCCATGACAAGGCCCGTTTAATTCAAGCTTTTTTCTTGACCCAACACAAACATTAACAGTAAAAATTAACTTTATTTTACATCCATCACAAATACGAATATTAGAATTTAAGTTTATTTCACATTTTACACACTTCTCAATATTAAACTAAATTTCTTTTCCATTAAACTTGCAAGATAAAATATTTTTCTTCTTTTGTCTAAAATTCAACCCTTGAACCAAACGAAGCCATCTCTCAAGATGCTCGAGTGGGACTATTGAGAGGAGTATGGTAGATAATTGTAATATTGTAGATGTGTGCGACGTCTAAGCCAAGTGTGCTCAAGGACCAAGTTGTCTAAGAAGAGTGTTGGGCAGAGTTGTGCTATTTTGAGAATATTTTATTTTATTTTTAGATAGAGAGAAAAAAAATCTATTTTAATGTTATGATGTAAAATAAAGTAATTTTATCATTGAAAATAATACTGAAAATGACATTTTTTTGAAATACGTGTAAAATGTGAATAAACTTAAGTTGTAAAGTTGAAATTTATATAAGATATGAAATAAAATTAATTTTTTTATATGATGTAAAAAATATAAAATATTCATGAAAGTATTTTTAGAGGTGTTCAAGGGCCCCAACCAAATGAGACTTTTAATGCAGGTCATTCAACCTTCAATGATACAAGAAGCAACTCACGTGGCACTTCTTTAACTGTAGGACTAGAATTAGCAGATATGTAGCAGGTTTCGACATTGAAATCTGCTCTTTGCACACCAAACGCCTATAGTAATGCTGGTTTGGGGCAGGATTTAGTAGATTACAACAAATCAATGGGTATCAACCACTACAACAGCAAGGAAACCCTACCCGAAGGAACAAAGAATTTGTGAACTTCAACACTCATATCCTGAAGGAGTGGTCTAGCTAAATCAAATGGAGGTGATGAGAATGGAGGCCAAATTTGGGGATGCTCTTGTGGGGGGACTCTTCAGGAGGAGATTGTACTGTACCATTTTAAATCGATAGAGCTACACGAATGATGGGGCTACTTTGAAGGGTTGAAGAAGCTTTGAAGATGGTAGGGCTGTTAACGAGTCGAGTTCGGATGAGTTTAGTTCAACTCGAAATCAACTCAAATCTTTTTAACTTGACTCGAAATAAATCGAGCTCAAGTTAACTCGAATTACATTTCAAGTTAACTTGAAATGAATTAACATTTTAATTTATATTATAATAATTTTGTACTTGAGAAGAAAAGGTAAAAATCAAAGTTGCCTCAACAAGAATCGAACTTAATGACAAGTAGGATGGAGGATGATATGCTATCACCAAAACATCATTGTTTTGATATGTTAACCCCAAAATATCTATGTTTATATAGATTTCAAGTCAACTCAAAATACCTTTCGAGCAAGTAAAGCTTAACTCAAACTCGACTCGAAATATTCAAATTGAGTTAAATTTCGAGCGAGTTTTTCAAACAATTTTAAAAGCGTTAGATGCTGGAAAGGATTATTTCTTTGTCACTTTAGTAAGGCAGAGGGCAGAGACTACTATGTGGTGGGCCATGAATAGTTACAGGGCAGTATTGGGATTGGTCTCTTGATTTCTAAACTTTTGTAAGTATATCCACTCTTGTTTGACATTAAATTCCCGAACTACCATTGCGTCGTTGGGAAAGAGAATCTTGCTAGAATGGTCTTGGAGGCAAGCATACAACTTTGGGTCAACCTTCACTAACAACATGGAGAGAATAGCCTATGGCTGTATTTGCGTATATAAGAGTCGACTTGCGCAAGCCTCTAAACCCGACACCTGGGTGTATGAAGCTAGAGGAAAAGTCTTTGAACAGTTTGAGTACGAGGGAATCATAGTAATCTGCTTCAAGTGCAGTGTTTAAGGTTCCAAATTCTAGAGCTGAATACAGCCATTACTAAAGGAGACTCAGGTGAACTCACAAATACCAAAATTAGACTCACACTTGAGCAGCAAGAACCCCCACCAGTACATTGAAAATGCTGTAGAATCCCCCACCCGAAAGAAGCGAGCAATCCCATTTTTGAGCAGCAGTCATCTCACTGGAAGGTATAGAAGGGAAATTAAGGTCCCAAGACAATTGGATGGTAGATGCTTGTCACAAATAAAGAGGAATGTGGTCTCAAAGGACATGCAGAAAACAAGCATGGGACAACCAAAAAGCAATCTAGTTGGTAAATAGCAGGCTCGATTTCCTGCAAGTTCAGGCCAGCATCCTGTCCATGAGTACCTTAACAACTCCCCAGCTGATCCTGAACTAGGGAAGTAAGCCATATCTCCCGAGAACAAAGCTAGCTCCCCCTCCTCCAGCATTAGGCGATAAAAGTGTGCTTAGTGCTTACTGCTACTAATTGTGTGCAGGAACCTGGGTCGGCAACATAGAGAATTTTGCAGAATGAAAAGTAAAATATCATGCTTATGCTTATAGTTAGAGGGGGTTTAAAGATCAAATGGAAAAAGATAAACCCAAAGATCAATTACACAAAAAATGTGAGACTAATAGAGAAGCTCCATAAAACTAGAAGATTAATGTAACTACACTAGAGATTAACAATTGCATCATACGAATATTGTTTTCTCAGAAAAAAAAGAAGATCTGAAACAAACTAATGGATTACAACATCTAAAACAACAAATCTAATATAGGAATTGCTTTGTTAACTGAAGCATATTCACATCAACCATAAGTTGTGCACAAATCATAAAATGAACTCATGTTCAATCACTTACTTGACCACAAGCTGCAAATAGTTCAGCAAGGTGTTCTTCAGTGACCTGATCAACACAAAGCACACAAAATTTGCACAATTGTTGAACAAATGATTCAAATTATATAACCATGAAAAAATAGATTCAAAGAAAAAGGGTAAAGTACATTTGGCTGATTACTCACATTGTGATCAATATCAGAAACATAAATAGTTCGCCTAATGCTTTCCTCCCTTTCAGCTTTTCTCATCCTGTCATTCCTCCTCGTCCTCCGTTGGCTATAGCCAATCTTCTGCTTTATACCCCATGGCGTTAGAATAAAAACCCGTTAATTTCTTTAGAAAATGAAGTTCTAAAATGGGCATAGAATTCATAATCGACTTCCATTGAAATCATTTTCTTTTCTCGATCATTAAAAAGATCCTAAAAACCGATAGCTTTAGAGAACCACGCTAAAGGAAATCAAAGCTATACCCTCCGATTGAGCTGCAGATTATTTGATGATCCATCACTGCTAGAATCCTTGCTGTTGTTTCCATCGCTAAACCAGTTATTATTGTCATAATAATCGGCAGACGATATGAAAATCGGCGCATATCCCGAATGAGAATGGCGCCCGTCGGATTTTCGACTGGAGGCTGTGAAGGATGAAGGGAAGAACTCCTTGGCCGACGGATTCAGTTTCGAGAGCAAATCGACCAGATCACCGACATCCTCCTGATACTCCGTCTCTTGATCGCCAGACGCAGGATGGCGTTGGATAAGCTGATCGTCGGAAACGATCTGGTTCTCCGCCGTCGCACCCATCTGAGATTAATGCCTCTCTTAGAAATCACGGAAACCTTTTACAGGCCACTACCGGAAGAACAAGCTAGAAGCAGAGATGGAGCACTTTTCTTCAGAAAGGGGATGGCTTCTCCCTTCCCACGAATTACCCACTCTTGCCCTTCACTCCCTTGTGCTATTGCGAGTCCTTCCAAGCTTTTCCTTGCTCCCAGAGCGTTATCGGCAGCTGGTTTGATGCGCCGAACTCCGAGCTGAGGGCGAGAGCGAGAGAGAGAGAAGAGCGTGGAAGCTTCAGAAGGGGAAGCGCAAAAAAGGAGCCGAATCGCCGTCCGGGAGTTCGCTATTAATAGAAAGGTCAGCCATTTGCAACTCCTCAAGGCACTGATTTTTGTTTTTTTTTATTTTTTTTTATTTTTTTATTTTTTTATTTTTTTTAAGGAATGGATTTAAAAGGGACTAATTTAGTTTGATATATATAATTACAAAATTATATAATAAGTAAAATAAAATATTAATATATTAAAAATTTAAAAATAATATTAAACTATGTAAATTTTTATATTAAAATTTATATAAAATATGATAAAAATTAATTTAATATTTTTTTAATTAAAAAACTATTTTAAACGTAACCAAAATAATACTTGCATCAAATACACCTTAAATTTAAAATATTACATTCTCTTATCTCCTAATTTAAATTTTATAAATTATGTGAATATAAATGATATTTAAAATTTTAAAAATCATATATAATTTTTTTAAATTTTTTATTAACTTCGATGTGAATATCTCTTCTATTTTTTAACCAAACTCTTTTCTCAGAGCAATTACAGTATCAATGGACCTATAAATTATTCGCTCTATTTAACTTGAATTCTAATTCTACTCAAATTAAAATAATTCAAAATCATTCAAATTGAAGTCAGCTAAAAATTCATTCTGAATTTTATAATATATATGTAGTTGATTAATTTTAATTTTGAGTGGCTTCAACTTGACTCAAAAGTGATGTTGTGGATTAAAAATTCTTTTAAATATTAAATTATTATAAATTACTTTTAAAAAATATTTAATTTAAAATTATTTTAATATTATGTAATCTTAAAAAATAATTATTTAATTTAATAATATCTATAAATAATTTTTAAAAAATTATAAAATCATCAATAAAAATATAACATTTATGTATAATGATATAACATTAAAAAATAATGAATCAAATATCTTTTCAAATATATAGTGCGTAAATAGCAGCAATTTAAATATTTAATATATAAATAAATTATTTTAAATTATAAAATATCGTTTTTATAAAAACAAAAAGAGTGAAATATCTTATTATATACCTCCAAGTGCAATGCATGATTAATACAGTGCTTATACACACAATATCCAATTTCTCCTTATATATAAATAAATATATATATATATATATATATACTTGTTTATTTTGTGATATGTATATATATATATATGGTAAGATTTTATTTTGTGATATATTATGTGTATAACTGCACATACATGCATCTCAGATATAATAGAATATTTTATATATATTTTTAAATATAATACATCTAATATTTAAAAGTGGCATTTACATATATATAATATTTATAGATGATGCATGTAACACTTATAATATAAATATATTTCTGAATTTTTCACAAATTTTCAGTAAAAAGATTAGAGTAAAATTAAAATCAGTTCAGAGTGGGTGAAAATTAAATACAAAAATTAGATATTTAATACATAAATAAAATTAATTTAGATATTATATGCAAACTTGTGTGGATGAATATACGTATGGTTGAATATACATATCTCTTGTATTTTTTCAGTAACAAGCATATTAATATTAAAAATCATATAAATTTATATTAATTATCAAGATAATTTGATTAGCTAAATTTCTACTGTTTCAGGAAAATGTCACCTTCAAATCGAAATGCACAAAAAAGGTAAAATTAAACAAATTAAATAGGTCATTTTTAATGTAAAAATCTACAAGGAGAAACGCTGCTGCCAGTCGGGCAATTTTAGGGCCCGCAAGAACAAAAATCAAGACTAAAATGATACTAATTTAAATAATGATAATAATAATTTTTTATTATATTCTACTTAAATTCTAATATAAATAAATATTACTTTATTTCATATACTCAATTATTTTTAATAAAAATATTAATTTTATTTTACATTCTAGACCAAAATAGTATTTTAGTCTAAGATGTGAATCAAATTTAATATTTTTATTAAAAATTATTAAGTATGTGAAATAAAATAATATTTTTTATATTAAAATTTATATAAAATAGTTTTAAAAAAATTAATTATTATAATTATTATTTTTTTTTAAACTAGTATTATTTTGGTCTTGATCTTGGTCCTTGTGCCAAACAGGTCCTTAATTTACTATAAGACTGCTTCATTTTGAGCTAGTTATATTAAATTTTTAAAATATTTTTAATTTTAAGTCAATTTTTTAGTTTAATTGAATTTAATTATAAATTATATTTTTCATAAAAATATGGATTATATATAAGGTATATTATAACATAATATTATAAAACTTTTCTAAATCTAATGTTTATATTTATAACATGATCTCTTTTATATAATTTATTATAGCATATATATTATATATATAATTTCTCAATTATAATTTATAAAAATATAAATATATAGATACATAAAGTATCTGTAATATTTCGTAATTTAAATATGAAGGTATTATCTGCTTTGATTTTAGAAAATTGAGTGATTTGAGTACTTCTTAGGAGATTATTCATTCCAGTATTATTCCAACCCAAGCAAGTTTAACTATGAAAATTTCCATCATTAGTCTCACAATTTTATCCTAAAAAATACATTTACATTTGAGATCACGTTATCTACTTATATAGCTCAAAATTTCTCCCCTTTTTAATGTGGGACAATATATTTTTGTTCCTTTTTCACCACTTTTTATCGATCTAGAAGCCTGTCAAAAGCCGCACTTTACCTCAGTGATTTCTTTCTTTTAGAACATCATCAGGCGATCACTCCTCACCCTCTTCAGCTACAAGCATCACAATGTGACAGCTTTTAAGTAATTGGGCACAACTCATTTAGTCACGATTTTACCATTTTTTAGTTAAAGTCGATTTTAACTGTAAAAAATTGTAGTTATGAGGCGGTAGATGCAGAAGCAACAATTCGATAGCAAGTCTTGTGAACGAGTCGACAGATAGGTGTTTGTTAGCCAGTAAGTTGCTTCCATTGGACTGATACATTCATGAATTACCAGGCTTCACTTGTCTTTACATATAAAGCTTAGATTAATCATATTAAAAATTTGGACACTTTCAAATAATTGAACCAAAAAGTTTTTTTTATTGGTCGAAAAATGTTTATTTAATGAGCTGATGATGAATGCTGATGTGAAACGAAGTAATGACTTAAAAGCAAAACTTAAAATGAAAAAAGCATACATCATCCTACAATTGGAGTAATCTTTTTTTTTTTTTGATCAATTGGAGTAATCTTAATAACTACATAAAAACATAAATTTATATTACATCAATTATATTCTATATAATGTAATATATGTTTAAATCGTCTTAATTTGCATTCTCAACATAGCAAGCTATTTGATTTAAGGCAATTATATATACAATATTATATTTATAAAAAATTATAAATTCTAAATTTATTCAAAATAAAATTTCACTATACTTTAAATCTAACGTCCTAAAAATTTAACTTAAAATTCAATACAATAAAAATATTATGCTATATATAAATTACTTTTAACACTAAAAACTAAATCTTAATCTTAAGCCTTTATTTGATTGATGCTCAAGTTGGTCATGATTATTTTTTAAATTTTTTTATAAAAAAATATATATTTTTTTTAAGATATATATATATATATGATAAGAAATAAAATTACTTAATTGTAAAAATATTAAATAAAATTAGCTGATATATTGAGAATTGTATAAACTATTTTAATTTTTTTTTAAAAATAGTTATGACTAATTTTGACACTAACCAAAGAGAGACTAAATTCTAAAACATGAACCTAGACTCTAAAATTTTAGATTTTGTAAATTAGCTTATATAAAATTTATTTTAAACTTAATTTAGTGAAATAAAAGTATTTATTATAGAATTAACCATATACAACAGAATAAAATCATTGGAGATCCATTAGGAATTTGTTTTAATTTAAAAAAAATCATATAAAATTTATAATTTTATCAGATTTTTGTGCTTTATAAGTAATTATTCTTTTTTTAATAAGAGAACTAAAAGAAATAAGTACCAAAATGCAAAATAGCGTAATTTACAGAATTATTTTTTTTAATATTTTATTGTAATATTTTAACAATAACACCAAGTATAAAGTAGAAACGCTCCTAAATTTCACATTGCCTTGTAATGTTTTTGGGTAAATTACACTCAGGTTCTTGAGTTTAAGGCTTAATAACATACAGATCTATATTATAACATTGGGTTTCTGAGTTTTAATAAATTATCAAATCAGTCCTTTTTTTATTATTAAATTTTTTTTAAAATTATCATTATAGTTCTTCGCCCCTCTCTCCTCCCGATCCCTGTGCACGAGTGAAGCCGCGTGACCCGCCGGCCTCTCTCTCTCCTCTTGATTTCCTCGCGCACGCGCGAGGCTGCGTGACTCACTTGCGGCCGCACGACCACCGGTGGGTCGCACACGCCTCGCGGCAGGTGGGTCCTGCGGTCGCGTGGCCTCACGCACGCGCTGGATCGGAAGGAGAGAGAGGGAGAGGGGTATAATGGTAATTTTTAAAATTTTAATAATAAAAAAATAAAAAAAGCCCATTTGGTAATTTATTAAAACTCCGGTACCCCGATGTTATAATTTTAAAAACGTGAACCTGTGCGTTATTAAGTGTTAAAGTTAGGAACCTGAGTGTAATTTACCCTTTTTTTTATTCTTTGCTCCCAAACACTATAATTCTCCCACCCCAATTGTAGGTTGTGGGGATATAGATTCAAACTTGAAATATCTTGATTTCAGGTAATCTCTCTCCCCACTAAACTAAGAGAAGTTCTGCGTAATTTATAAAATTATTATATATATCATTTTAAAGTGCCAAATGTCATAAATTTTTATACATGTATTGTAATCAATGACTTTATGGGTGGTACTAAATAATTTTAAAGATAGAGTAATATTTATAATTTTACTCAAAAGATTATTATGTTTATTTGTCACTTTTTAAAATTTATTTATAATTTTTACTGATATAAATATTCAAAAATTAAATGAATAATAAAAACTCAGACATACATAAATTCTAATAATTCAAAATTGATAAGTAAATGAGAAATAAATTTACCAAATACATAACTTCAATATATTAACGCAATAATTTGCCATATATTTTTTATCAAAAAAAAAAATTGCCATATCTAGAAGCTTGATATTAAAAATCATGAGAAGAAAATAATCATAATTTTTAAGTTGGGATGAATTTATTATAATTTTTAAATTGAGTAAAAGAAATTATAATAATAAAAAGTAAATTAAAAAAAAAAACACAACCGAAATCTTGAAACGAAATTAACTGAACAAACAATTTCCTGCAGCCAGGCTGCGTTTTTTTTTTATCAATAAGCAAATAAAGCACAGAGCAGAGTCATCAACGAAGCCACGGCGGCGACGGCGCCCAGTCCCCGGAGACTCCCTGCAGTTCCACTCTCCATGGCCGGCGACGGAGCGATGCCTTCATCTGCTCCGTAATAGTTCCCTTCATTCGCGCTCACAACCGCCATGGCCGCGAGCAGCAAAAGCACGGCAATCCTCGCTGAAAGCTTCATCATCTTCATTTCTTTAACTCTGAGAGAGAGAGAGAGAGAGAGAGAGAGAGAACTGCTTGCTGGATGAAGGAAAGAAGAGAGAAAGTTAGCTGGATATATAGAGCTGCGAAGCTTGAATGAGGATTCAACTTTGAAGTATGGCTGGCTACGAGTCGTGTTTGCTCAAGCATAATGTTTTTGATTTCAAATCGAGTTTTATTCAAATTAATAAAATTATTTTCTTGAGCAAAATTAGCTAGATGTCATCTAGATGTTGATGACATCTTTTTATTAATAATTTTATAATCTAATAAAAAACTATTTATAGATATCATTAAATCAAATAATTATTTTTTTTAGATAACATGACATAACATCAAGATAACATTGAACCAAATGCCCACACAATATTTTTTTAATTAAAACGTTTGTCATGCATATCATGAATTTTAATTTTATAATTTTATTTGCATATTGTGTGTACTTGCATTTTAATCTTTTTACATTAATTTTATTTAAGCATTTTTTAAGATATTATGATTAAATTGATTTTATTTTGATTAAATTAATATAAAAAAAAAGAGAGAGAGAGTCCATAATTTTGAACAAACTCATCACCACTAAGTAATTTGAAGGCTCATTCGGAAGCGTTCAACTCCAGCTTTCATGAGGGATGCTCGCACGGCGAAGAATCCTACGTATAAAAGTTGGATTTTTGCGACCTTACTTGGGGACCCTATTTCTGAACTTGTAGAAGAGGGATCGCGAGATTGGATTTTGGAAGCAGAATGATTGGTTCGGTTTCAGTGGTGGGTTTCGCCTGAGGGTGCAGGTAGAAGTCCGTCGGTTAGATTAAAGTATTTGCTGAAGAAAGGTTGAGGAGAGAGACGAAAAATCATCAAAAGTTCCGCCGGAGAAGATGGCCGGCCGGCGTGAGACTCTTGACTAAGCCTGCTGTGCCAGGCAATTGTATTAGAATGCAAACTTCATAATTACTCAGCATTATTATTTTGATAGTGTGATAACTCTTGTAAAATCCCACATAAATCTAAATAAAAAAGTTAAAAGGGTAAATTACACCCGGGTCTCTGAGTTTAAGGCTTAATAACGTATAGATTCGTATTTTTAAAATTATAATATCGGAATCTCTGAGTTTTAATAAATTATCAAATGAATCCTTTTTTATTTTTTATTATTAATTTTTTTTAAATTACCATTATATTCCTCCCCTTTTTCTTCTCCCGATCCCCAAACACGCGTGAGGCCGCGAGGCCGCCGGAACTCCCAGCGGCCGCGCTGCGTGTGCGCAGGAATCAGGAGGAGAGAGAGGGGGAGGGATATGATAGTAATTTAAAAAAAATAATAATAATAAAAAAATTAAAAAAAAATCTCATTTAATAATTTATTAAAGCTCAGGAACTTTAATGTTATAACGTGGACCTATGCGTTATTAAGCCTTAAACTCAGAAATCTAAGTGTAATTTAACCAAAAGTAAATATTATTTAGTTCTTTGAGATTTAAAGTTAATATCAAATGAACAATAGCTCATATCCTCCACAGCGAGTCTCCAAAAGTTTTAATACTGTTAGGCAAGGTTTTAAAAATCGGATCGGACCGGCCGGTTCAACCGGTCGAACTGTGAACCGGTCAGCCAACCGGTCCGGTTTAATTTTATAACCGGATCCACTTAAAACCGGCCAGAACCGGTCTAAACCGCGGTTCAACCGGTCAACTGGTGAACCGGTATGGTTGGACCGGTTGAGTTTAAAATTAAAAAAAAAACTTTCCTAAACTCTGGGTCCCTAACTCAGCCTCTGTTCTGCGGCCTCTACTCGCGCGACAGTCACGAACTCGTGATTTCTCTTGCCTCGCACTTTCCTCTCCAGCCCCCATCCTTTTGAAATGATTTAGTATTTTAGTATTTTAGTATTTTAGTGATATGAAATGATTTAGTATTTTAATATTAATAAAGCATATATTTGTTCAGATTTTTTAATGATGTACTAAATATTATACTCAATTTGTGATTTGCAAATATTTTGTTGGGTTATTGTTATTTCGATTTGCTTGGAATTATTTTTTAGGTTATTAACATAAGATATTATTTGTTAAATTTAATTATTAAATATTCATTTTATGTCTAATTATTGTGTTGATGTGTGAATAATATATATCTTAACTATATTTATATTATATTTAATTAGTTTTTTTAATTTTTGCTTCATCCCGGTTCGATCCCGGTTCGACCCCGGTTCGATCATTGAACCTTGAACCTTTCAGTCTACCAGATCTGAAGCCGGTCCGATTTTCAAAATCTTGGCGTTAGGTGTTAGTCTTATTCACTTTTTGCCCAACACAAATTTTAACAATAAAAATTAACTTTATTTCACATCTAATGCAAATAAGAATATTAAAATTTAAAGTATTTCATATTTTACACACTTTCTAATATTAAAATAAATTCCTCTCTCATTAAATTTTAAAAATAAAATTTTTTTTTTTTTGTCAAAAAAAAAAGCTCGAATCAAACGAGGCCAAAGGTCAAAGACTGCATGTCTCATCTTAATATGAGCAAGAAAGTCAATGACATGTTGACTTGTGAATGATCGAATACTCAAAAATGAGATATCCCACGGCCAATAAGAATAGTTTTATTTTATCGAATATGTTAGCATCAATATGATCAAATATATTTCTCAATTTGTATTACAATCTCAATGGTGGGAAAAGTTCATTACAAGCAAAAACATGATATTTGTTAAGACGAGAAATAATCAGATTTTTTACGTGGAAAACCGGCTAAGCGGAAAAACCGGCTAAACGGAAAAACCATGGCTCCTTTTGAGGAAGCTTCAAAGATCACTAGAATCAATCTTTTCTTCAGTTACAGTGAGAAAGCTGGGGAGTTTCTTCTTAGCCCATTTTTCTGTTTCAGTGGGGTATTTATATCCTGACCTACTCTGTAGAGTCATTTCAGCAGAATCGGTTTTAGGCCATCAATGTCCGTAAGGCGAGGGAGGCCACTCCCTGACCTATCTGGTACGATGTATGGATGATACGGCCTGACGGCGGGAGAGCCCATACTTCTTGAAAGCAGTTTGGTTACCAATTCTTCGCCAATGCCTCGCCAGGCGCCGATCAGTTCTGATCTTTTCTTATTCGTCTTGTTCTTTTCGGAGTCTGTCGTTCGGGGTGGTACTTTTTACGTTCGACGTCGAGCGCCCGTGACGTTGATGTCACGTAAGCTTCCACGTGTGCGGCCCAGATGATGAAGCGTAGATCCAGATGCAATAATATTTTAAGCTTTATTTTTTTTATTCAGAAGACACATTTTTGTATTGTCATTTCTTCCATTTGTATGTGTTACAAGGTAGAGAGTTATCAAATGAATTTAAGGCTAAAACTTTAGTACTATGACCATAAAAATTTTGTATCTGATTTGTTTAGATATATTAAATTTTTAATCTTAAATGCAAATAAAGCATCTTTGTATTAGCATATAAGGTTTTGTATGACTAGGAGTATTTATAGAAAAAATTTATGAGATAAAAATTGATGGCAATATAATATTATGATCTTATAAATATTTATACCGTTATGATAGTAAGAATACATTGTATTCAAAAGAAGGTTATTTGTACTGACATTTTTTTACTTTGTATTGGTATTATAGCGGTGAGAAAAATCCATACATGAATTTACATAACATATTAATTTATTTAATCTTGTACGTAAAAGAAGTATTTTTTATTGGTATGCTAAGATTCCGTATGACTAATAATATTTAGAGAAAGACGTATGGCAATATAACAACATGATCCTATAAATATTTGTACTACTGTGTGACATTTACAACACTATGCATCCAAACGAAAATCATTTGTATTGGCATTTTTCAACTTTATATTAGCATTATAGTGATGAAAAAAATTCAAACATGATTGAATTTAGATGATATATTAATTTGTTTAGCTTTGTATGCAAAAAGAAGCATCCTTGTATTAACATGTAAAAATTTTGTTAATTTCTTTAAATTCAGAAAACTAAATATATAACATTTAAATTAATAATTCTTGAAATAAGATCATTACATGTATTCTCAAATAAGGAATACATACAAAATTTTCAAAAAAAAAAATGCAAAAATCAATTCATATTCTCCTTTACATAGATTAAGATAATGAAAAGAGAGTACATATTACAACTGTTCATAGGGTGAGATGTCGGTGGCGAAAATGGAAGACAGGAGGAAGTTGCGGAGAAGATCGGTGGCGCATTTCCGCAGCAATAAGGTTTCTTGGAGAACAACGCTGAAGGAAGAAATTAGACAAAGCATCGCATTTTAACAAAGTAGCATTTTTCCGTCATCTATTTTACCGTTTAAATGTGCGGTATTATTAAGTTGCAGGTAGGCGTGACGTTCCTCCGGGCCAATAGCGCGACACATCGTGGATCGATTACATGTCGCAGCAATGAGGTGGAGTGACGACCGAACCGAATAACTTTTCCCTATTCAGAGTGAATTAGTCATAATAAATTCAATACACATCAACCCCCTCACAACCAAAGCTTGAGGTAAAGCCAGATTAAAAAAGAGTATATAGTCCCTTTTCAATAAGTAAACAGACATAATGAAGTCATGAACCCAACCCAAGTTTCAATTGCTACAACTGATTCTAGAGATGTGGAATAAAGTAAACTCATCCAAACACCCACCAATCACAATGTAACTGAAAGAAGCATTGTACCTTTTTAGAGCCAAAGCAGGTACCTCTGGTGTGTCTTAAGTTTCTAAGGGATATAACTTACACAGAAAATATGGAGTTGCAAGAAGAAAGAATAACTAGAAAACTCCTATCATTAAATCGAGTTACCCATGGACTTGTAAACTTGACCTCCAAGTTCGTCTGCTAACTTGAGGCACAAAAGATTTTGAGATGCTGCAGTTACGAAAAGGGCACTCGATTTACCAGTTAGACAGCCATGCATAAGAGGAAAGGCATGTCATAAGCATATTACAAAATATAAAAGATCAACAACAAAGAAAAGATTAAAAAATCAGGAATCGTGGAGCTTCTCCTAGCTCAGTGGGGGAGGAACAGATTCGAATCCACACCACCATAATTCCTAATTGGGGTTGGAGGAATTGTGATATTTGGGGTAAAGAATCAAAAATAAAAAATAAAAAAAGGGTTAAAATCAGGAATCAAAATGTTTATTGAACCCCACACAAAGATTGCCAAAAAGTCAATCAGATGATAAGATCCATAGTTTTTCTCTAAAAAAAAACAATGAAAATGCATTTGCATAATTTATAGCTGAAACAGTTGGCATCATAATCCACTTGATTACTCGTTGGCCAATTCCTCTCGAAACAAGGAAGCATTCTTGTATAGTGAACACAATAACATGATAATGTTAAGTATTCCAATGAAAATAATTACATAGATTCAGTGAAATCCTCATATCATCGAACAAGGAATTCCTATTGATCTTCTTGAGGATCCTAAGAATATCTACAAATATATCTTACTTTTTTTTCTCAAATCTTCACTTTATGCTTTTTCTTTTGATAATATATTCACTTTAATTATTGTCACTACATCGTTTAAGCAATATCTATTCACTCGATGTTGCATAATATTAGAAACGTATCAATATTAGCTAAGACAACAGAAATTGTATCCACACTCATAAGAAATGATAAAAACTTATCATTAACATAAGGCCTTAATTTGATATCTGTTTTATCTTGTTACCAATCCCATGTTGCTAAAATTGTAGAAAAAATATTTTAAAAAACTGCAGATGATACAAAGTAAAACACAATGTTCGATAGCCTAAATATTCATTTAGTTTTATGAAATTTAAAAAGGTAAATTGAATCCACCTAGCATTAAACCAGTGTGTGCAAGACTGATGAACAAACAATTCACCAAAAAGAATCAGCTTCAAGAAAAAAAGCTCACCAACTGCTAAATGATAAGCAAGCTAAACAGTTAAAGAAGGCCACAGTAAGATAAAAACTTCTGAAAAAAAATTCCTGGAATTAAGACAAGATTAGATACAATCCTAGCTTCGTGTATGACTTCAAACAGCTAATAAGGGCGAGTGTTTCTCCTCTTCTTTTTGGGTGAGTTCGTCTGCTTCGGGTTGAGCTAGTCCCCATCATAATAGTAATTCCTCAATTTAATAGTTAATTTCAAATCCATTTTCTCTTCTACTTTCCTCCTCTTAACATTTTTTTACATAATTAATCATACGGCATTTGATATAGATAACATGATAACATTCAAAGCTTCCAATAATCATTCAAACTTAATAATCAGAATCAACAAAAGAATAATCAAATACCAAACAAAGAAATTTAGTGGCTTCCCTTTTACGCAGTCCACTTCTCTCTAAACCTGGAATTAATCAGGCTATTGTCCTTCGCCAATGTCGTCGGTGGCTTCTCCCCACATCCTCCGGAGGTAATTCTCGCATTTGCTCCCCACAATCTCCACTGGCGCAGCCCTCCTCGTAGGCCGCACCGCCGCAGCCGCCGCTGGCGGCATTCTCCCCTCGCGCTTCAAATTATGCCGGTATTCCACCGCCACATGCTCGAAGACCTCGACGTCGAACATGTTCATCCGGATCCGAGGGATCATCAAATCCCTCACGTAGGCGAACGGCAACTGATCCCTGGGATTGAATGCTTCAAGCTCGTTGAACAGAAGGCAGGAGAAGAGATTGCTCGCCAGCCCGTGCCTTCGAGCTATCAGCGCGGTGTCCGGCACATCTTCATCAACAAAAACAATCGAGTTTCGGGTCAGATAAAAAAATGGTTTTGGATTGAAAATTGTTGAGAGTTTGCTTCTGGAGATACCGGTGGTGTAGGGGAGCTTTTTGGGCGTCCATGGCCGCAGGCCGTACTCGCAGTAGGTCTCCATCTGCAGTCGTAATGACTCGATGTCTGCCCACTTCCTCCACCTCGCCGTCGCAATCGCTTCTTCCATGGTGTGGAGGTTGAAGGGATGCTTCGAAATGGCGATGTCAGCGCCTTTAGAGATGAGCAAGGAGTGTAGGAGAAGCAGGGGATCGACGGTGAGTTGGAGCTTAGCGTCGAGCCAGATGCTGAACTTGGCATTGGGGAAGAGGCGGTGGATGAGGTGTTTAGGAACCACGCCGTTCATTGCGGGGTTGTCGTAGGGGAGATCGCCGGCGAAGAGGCAGATGATTCTCCACACGCCGATGGCGGTCTCTGCACCGGCTAGAATGTTGTGGGAGTTGAGGACTTTCAGAGTGGAGTCGTCGATGAACATGAAGAAGCAAACGGTCTGGAGCGTTTTCGATCCCAAACCCTTCGGCTGCCGGATTTTGTCGTGGTCGCCGAAGATCGCCGAGACGACTACCACGCCGGTGCACTGCTCCATGGCCGCTCTGTCTAACGTCATCGCCATTACGATATCAAGAGAAGATGAACAAAATCAACGAAACATTTCTAGTTTAAATTCAATAGGAATCGGCACAGACCTGATTCTCTGATGAAGAAATCCCGCAGGAAGCCACAAGGGATGGAGCTCCGATCATCGCCATGGTTAAAGAAGGATCTCCTCTGCCTGGACGAGAAATTACCAGCGAAAGTCTCAGCCCTTCCTTCAAGATATCTCAAAATAGGGGAGGAAGAATTCTTGGAGCTCAGCGAGCCATTCCGGCAGAGATTGTGGATCTCGTCAAATGCCGTCCGATAGTCTTGCAGCAAAATCGGAAACCCAAATCATTTAAGAAGTGAGAAAGGGATCGATCGGAGGAAGAAGGGGAAATGAAAAGGAAGATTACCGGAGAAGAAGACAGGGGTGGAGCAGGAGGAGCGGGAGCTGGGAAGGGCGTGCTTGTGCTCGCCGTAGGTGGTGGGGTAGGAGAAGAGAGGACGCGGAAGGGCCGGCGGCGCGGCGAAGAGGCATCCGGATTGGGAGAAGGAGACGTAGATGGAGAGAGGGAGGGTGGTGAGGAGGTAGAAGAGAGAGAGGCCGAGGAGCTTCGATTGGAACAGCAGTGGCGTCGTCACTCTCACGCAGCCCATGGGCGGGGCCTCTGAGGGAAGAGAGGAATAATCAGAAGACGGACACGAACAAGACGACAGATGATTCGCAGTGCTTGCTATTAGCTGGATTGGGCCAAGCTTTTAGGCCCAACAACGGCACAGCAAGGTTGGATCTGGGCTCAGCCCAATAACGGCTAAAAGGGTATTTTTTATTTGAGAAATTTACATACAGAACACTAAATTCATCACAAATTACACATTTCACCATCTTTTAGTAAATATTACACATATCACACTCTGCTTATAAGTTTTACATTTCTATTGTTATAATAGAAATATAAAAAGAGTGTGATATGTGTAATATTTACTAAAATATGGTGAAATACATAATTTGTGATGAATTCAGTGTTCTGTATGTAAATTCCCCTTTAAATTATTATGCGGTAATAGATAATTAAAATATGTCACATTCTTTTATCCAAAAATAAAAGAATAATTACTTATATGCCACATCATTAGAGAATGAGGCATTTATGATGTCAATTGATTTTAGGACAAATCAGTACTTTAGTGTAGTATTGAGGGAAAAAAAATATATATCATTAAGGATAAAAATATAATTTTAATGATTTACTAACGAAATAATTTTTTTTCAAATAGATTTTGACTTAATTTTAACTCAAGTGTGTGAATGTAAGATTTTGTAATGTTTTGAGTGTGCATAGCGTAATTAACTAAGAATGGATGGGTAACGTATAAATAAAGCTAAATAGTATAGCATGTAGGTAATTATCCCAAAAATAAAATAAAATACGTCACATTGAGATAATTAATGGCGGGCCCACAGGAATAGATGTCTAGATGATGCCTTGATGAATTAAATTGCATGCTATCAAGCAGCACTAGGGGTGGCAAAATGGGTCGGCGGGTCGAGTTCGAGTCGAACCCGAATCCAACCCGACCCGAATAGCCTCAACCTGAACCCGACCCATTTATTAAATGTGTTAAGATCCATGACCAGAACCCGACCCGATTAATATATGGGTCGGGTTGGCGGGTCGACTCGACCCGTTTATAGAGTATTTTTTGATAAATGCTCAACCCGAATCCTACCCGACCCGATTATGCCCAACTCGAATCTGACCCGTTTAATAAATGGGTCAAAATTCATGACCCATACCCGAAATTTGCGGGTCGGGTTCGGGTCGGGTCATATATTGCCACCCCTAAGCAGCACTCTTGGCGGTTAATACTTCACTTAAGATTAGCTAATTGAGATCAAATTAATTAGGGTAAATTACATCTATATCTATAAATTTAACGCTTAATAACATACAGATATATATTTTTAAAATTATAATATCGGTGAGTCGCACATGCCGCGCGGCCGCCAGACCTACCGGCGGCCGCGCTCAAGGCCACGTACACGAGGATCGGGAGAAGAGAGAAAGGAAAAAAAGTATAACAGTAATTTAAAAAAAAAATTAATAATGATAAAAAAAATTTATTTAATATTTATTAAAACTCAGGATGCTAATGTTATAATATAAATTTGTGCGTTATTAAGATTTAAATTCAAAGACCTATATATAATTTATCTAATTAATTATTATCTTATTAACCTACGAAAAATCAGCTCGTGGCCACAAACTTTCTCGTTAACTCTTCCACAAAATAAGTGCGTGTTAATTATTTTTTTTCTACCTACTTAACTATTTTTGTGCATCACTTTTTGGAGTTGTCTCACATAATTTTAATAGAATCTTTTTAGCTGGGCTCTCTCACTGATGTAGGAGGATTTTTTTATCTTAATCACATAAATTTTATATTTTTTTAAAATTTATTCTTTTATTTTCTTTTTTCTGAAGAACCGCTGCAAATTAAAATTTTTACATAATTACATCACAAGTAATATTGATCCAAAAAATTCAAAAGAAATATAACTCTCTATACATATTCGATCCAAAAAAAAAAAAAAAACTCTCTATACATAACTGTAAGTTTTCATCAGTGGCGGAGCCACATGGGAATCAGGGGTGCAATTGCACCCCTTATTTTTTTTCTTTAATTAAACACCTAAGTTTTTTTTAAAAATTTTAGTTTCAAATTTTGTGTAATAAATATCATATCATAAATTATGATAATAAGTTAAAAAAATATTAAAATAAGAAATTATTTAGATAACTTATAATTTAATTTTTTCATAAATTATTCAACATATAAATTATATAAATAGATTTTATACTGGTGAAAATTCATTCAATTTAAAGAATTTATTTATATATTTTATATTTAAATTAAAAAATTATTATATATCTTTAATAAATAATCAATTAACTGATCGTAATTTAAATTTTTAATTTATTAAATTATTTAATAGATTAATACTTAATTTATTAAATAATTTAGTATATTAAAGTTTTAGTTTATAAATAGCTATTTTATTAGTTAGTTATTTGAGGTATTCAACAGAATTTTTAAATCATAATTTTTTATTTTAAATAAAATATAATAAAAATTTTAAATTTTTTTTATAATTTAAATAATTTTTACATAATTTTAAAATTATAATATTATTATAAATAATTTATTTGATTTTAGTTTGAGGTTTTGACTCCGCAACTGATTTTCATAAGACTCTCCATTTATTTATTTTTCAGTTATTATATAATATTCACTAGAAACATCTGCCAAATTTCAGTTAAAAATTTGTTTTACTGCACAATTACATGCGGCCTCAAAATATTTATTTTTTACACATCTATGATGCGTGGAGTAAACGCGAAACGAACCTGTCAGGATAATGTCGGCTATCAATGAAAGTCACGTTGGCTCACAACAGAGAGAAGAGGGCTGCTAATGCGCTGACGTAGGGCTGGCAATTTTATTCGAAAGTCAAAAATTGCTTGAAATTCGCTCGATAAAAAATTCGATTCGAAATTGATTCGAGTTATTTCGAGTCGAGTTTCGAGATATTCAGTGTACTCGAAATTATTTCGAGTCGATTTTGAGTTTGGCTTGACTCGTTCGAAAAAAATCGAGCTTACTTGAAATAAAATTATTTATTAAATTTTTTATTATATTATGAAATAATGGCACATTGAAAATTGAAAATAAAAAAAAAATTTAGTTAAAGTGTAATTATTTTAAATGTGTTTTTTTTATTATGTAATTTAAATTTATTCAAAAATTAAAATCGATTTGAAATTGACTCAAACTTGAGTTAAATTGAGTCGAGCTGACTCGACTCAAAATGATTCGAGTTCGAGTCGATTTCAACTCTCATTGAAATCAAAATTTTCGAGTTCGAGTATACTAAAACTCTCTCGAACTCAACTCGATGCCACCCCTACGCTGACGTGAGGGTAGCTACTACTCGATTTCAAGTGAGTTAAGTTTTATTCGAAACTGCTCTATTTGGTTAGAGGAAAAAAAGATGATTTAAAAAAAAATTGTGAAAATTTTTCAAAAAAATGTGTATGAAGTGAAATAAAGTGAGTTAGTTATATTAAAAAATTGTGTTGAATGTGAAATAAAGAAATTATTTAATATTAAAAATTATGTAAAATAAAATATTAAATAATTTTTAAATATTTTTTAAAATAAAGTTAAGATTTTAGGCATGGCTAAAGTAACAGGGCCTTAGGCCCCATTTATTTTGAAGTTAAAAAATTAATTTGATATAATTTTATTCTGAAATATCAGATTACACATAAAATTTAATATTAAAAATTAATTTTATTTTATATTTTACACATATTATTAAAATAATAAATAATTTATATTGTATCTCTCACATATCCCAAAATAACAACTAATTTTATATTACATCCCTCACGTATTTTAATATAATAACTAACTTTATTTTATATTATTTATAAATTTTAATAAAATAATATTTCTATTCAAATTTAATTTTAAACTTATTAAATTTAACATTACAATTAAACAAATCCTAAAAAAATTATTTATTTTAATTCGATTCAGTTTTATTAAACAAAAATTTTATTTTAAGTTAATTTTTTAAATAAATTAAACTTAATTATAAAATATATTTCTTTATAAATTTACTTTTTAAATTTTATGTATATATTTTTGATATTTTTTTAAAAAACATATTATACTATATTTATATATATAAATATTTCTATTATATTTTTAAAAATTAAAAATATATATATTTATATATATATCGAATTTATTATAAATTAAATCAATTTCGTTTCAAGCGAGCTAACTTTGAGCCAGAATAAAATTAAGTCAATATTAAATCCTTTATATCCAGAAAAAATTATTGAGTTCATTTGTCAATCATATTTTACCATATAATTGAGCAAGCACTACTGCATAAAAAAATATTAAAAAATAATTTACTAATGTATTACGATTCATCATAATTTATTATATTTTTAGTAATAAATAATATATATTATATTTTAAAAAAAATTATATTAAATTTTATAAATAAATATATCCATAAACATTATATGAATCATTCACAATTATTAATAAGTCAAATGCTAGTATATTCAAACTCGTTCACTTATAAATCAAATTTTTTTAAAAAAAATTTACATCTTTCACTTTAAAAAAAACTTTTTTAGGGGTAACACTCCTTAAATCAAATATTTACAAGTAAAAATAACAATACTTTCACAAAATTTGAAGGTGTTATCTGTGAATAATAGACTTAAAATATTACTTGTAAATTTATAAGTATTTAATTTAAGAAATAATATCTATAAAAAAAAATTAATTTGAGGATGACATATATAATTTTTTTTTAAAATTTACATTAAATTTTATTTGTTAATCCCTCTGCAGTTGTATAAAAAATAGTTTTTTCTACCAAAAATTTATGCCAAACATTAATTGAATTTACCCAAATAAATAGAATTTTGATCAGTAATTATAAGCTCTTTTTCGTTTTGATGATATTATTTAGTGCCATAATCCATATACCACAGAACAAGATAAACCCAATTTCAATCAATGGGTCTGCTGCTGCTCCTCCTCATTCTTCTCAGCTTCTTCCTCCGCCTGCTCGGGCTCGAAGGCCGAGACGGGGTAGGACCGGGAGAGCCCTGCGGGAGTCTTGAAAGTAATCTTACCGGATGCCGGATCTTCGATGTACATATCGGAGAGAGTCACCCAGATCAGCATCTCCTTCGTCTTGACGCCGGCGATCTTCTTCATCCGGCTGTCCTCGACGAACGCCGTCACCTCCGGCGCGTAGGAGACCAGATGCCTTATCTCCCTGAAGTAGTGATCCGCACGCTTCTTCTGCTTGAGCCAGACGAAGCCCGTCGACTGGTTGTAGCCGACCTCCACCAGATCCGGCAGCGGCAGGAGCCCTCGGGGGAGGTGGACCTTCTCCAGGAGCTCCATCGACTTCTTCCTGCAAATCTCCTCGCCGCGGTAGATCTCGGCTCCCTCCCGCTGCCTCTCGATCGTGCGGGCCGTTGACATCGTCGGTGCGATTAGGGTTTTCTCCTTTAACGGAATCGCGAGTTTTTGAAATGGGAAAGGGAGAACGGTATATAGAGGAGCGAGGTGATAGGTTAGATTACTAAAATGTCCCTGGGAATTGACGACAATTACAGTGGGATATTATGGTATGGGGTGGAACTGGAATCGGACGGCAGAAAAAGGATCAGAGTTTGTTGGGCGAACTAAATGGGTAGATCAAAATCCAAAATTACTCGAAAAATTATTAGGTCCGGACGCCACAATATCTCGAGTTTTAAGACCAATCTTAATTGTTAACGAGCCATTAATTTATATGAGATTAACATTTATAATGCGTTGAAAACTGCAAGATATAAATTAAAAATTACCGAATATAATTTGAAAATTGCTAGGCATAAACTGAAATAAATTTGCGCTGAAGACTGCTAGGTATAAACTGAAACTTCTTGATATAGATTGAAATTTGCTAGATATGAGGTTGAAAACCCGATTTTTAGTGTGTGGGACTGGCACTCACACACTACGCTTGTTGACGTAGGATGTGGGGATCCCAAGAAACACCAAAGAAAGAGAGTTCCGGGAGACGACGGCGCGCAAAGGGGTGACGAGCCTGTTAATAGAGGCTCAGGGAGAAGATTTAGTCCAAAGCAACCAGAAAAGCACACAGAGATTTAAGGTGGTTCAGGGAGGAAATCCCCTACGTCCACCGGTCGGTCAGCGAAGAAGTTTCACTAATAAGAAAAGGATAGCCTTTAAGGCTGTACAATGCTTTGAGAAGAGTCGAAGAAGAAAAAGAAGAAGGAGAAGAAGAAGAAGAAGAAGAAGAAGCCAGGTGCTCCTCAACCGGAGTCCTGTTACAATTGAAAAATCCTCTCCCTTAGAGAATTTTGTTTGTCTGTATGTATATCCTTATGTTCTGGAGAACTGTTCAGTNCCTGGAACGTCGTGGTCGATGTTTGAATAAATCCTCGTGCCCGAGGTTTGACCTGGGTCAATAATCCTGCAAAACTGGAAGCTGAGTCAGCAAATCAATCAATCAAGTACAGACCCGTCGGGGGCCATGCGTTCGGCCAGGATGCAGCGCAGGAACCACGTGTTAACATCAGCCCCCCGCATTGTCAGGGCGCGAATATTAATATGGGTCCTGGAATGCGAACCGTCGCGAAGGTGGACGCGCTGCCCAAGGTCTGCAAGGATAAGATGGGGGCGGAGTCTGTTGCTTCGCATTCTATCCTTCCTGTCTGTTGAGTTTCTGATAGAAAGTGAGAGCGATCTCAAGGATGGCGGAGGGGAAATGGAAGGTCGCATTCGGCCTCTCTAAGAAAAGAGCCGGAGCACCAGTGACAGACGCCCCTCTGGAGAAGAAGATGCCAGAGGCAGGCGTGCCCCTGGAGGTAAGTACCCCTACGGCTAGGGTCGCCGGTGCCCTGGTACAGACGCTGGAGTCTCTTCAGGGTACCAGGAGTGCTGAAGCCGCAGCGGTGGTGGTAGTCTCTGAATCTCCAGTTAAGCCACCTCCGAAGGCTAAGGAGTTAAGGGAGGTGGTTTTGATAAGAGAAACAGCCAGTGGAGAGAAGCTGGCACCAGGGAAGATCATGCTCAAGGATGAAAAGCTTGAGCGGTTCCTCCCTGGTGTCGGGGTTTCTGAAGAAGGTAAGGGGGAACCATCCCTGTCTGTTAGTAGGTCTATCCCCTTAAGAGCCCCAATTCCTGTTTCTGATGTCGCCCCAGTTTCCGAAAAATCAAGGGGGT
>JAEMOT010002452.1:745556-776090 GCA_019297695.1 Apostasia ramifera | reverse complement strand
TATAATTTAAATTATGTAATATATATCTAATTTAATTAAAAATATGATTTGATTATATTTGCAGTTTTTATCAAATAATATTATTTTTAACAGTAATTTATTATAATAGTTTGTCAAATAAAATAAATAAACTTTAAAATAATATATATTTTTATATATAATGGTAAAATACATTAATTTTTGAAAATCTATGGCAATGATAAGTAAAACTTAAGTTAATACGAGTTGCACGCATATTTGCTTGGTAAAAATTGACGAGTTATCCAAACTCAGTAATCTTTCTTTCTCGCATGCCGTACTGAAGGTAGTCTTTTGGGTCTAGGGCTGTATTGTCTTCCTTCATGGCTTATATGCTACTTTTTGGTGTTTGTCCATGGCGGTTTGCTGAGCTCTTTGGTAGGTTGCTTTCGTAGCTGCTGCGGCATTTCCTTCATGAGCTCCTTCTCGCGCGCGACTAGAGCTCTACCTGTCTGGATCTATGGCTTTTCTGAGTCATCTAAGGTTTTATTTCATTTCTTCTTGTTGGCGGTGAGGGCAATCGAGATTCATCTTTTTAGTCTTTTTCTTCCCGGTAGGTTTTAGGGTTTCACAGATACATGTTATTTAGGCATGGCGGATGTTCTGTTTCCAAGGCCATGCGGGAAGTTGGTATCTTTCTAACCTAAATCTGAAGCTCATTTTACTTGTCGCCTTTTTGGGTTTTCGTTATCGAATTTGGAGTTTCGTTTGGAGAGAAGCTGTGTTGGCTTGGTTTGGCTGAGTTTCGTCTTCCTTTTGAGGGTTGGGAATAAGGGCTCGAGGGGGGAATTAGTGCAATCCATGCATGGATGGGAGGGAGGGAATGGGGATGTCCGTCCCGGCGTCCTATTTCATGCACCGAGGTATGGCAGCGCCGGGCACGGGCTCGCAGACCGTCTTGCATTCTCCGCTGGGGATGTCGCGGTCGGTGCCTAACCTGAACCCTAGTTTTGCTGTTCAGAGTCCGGCCATCGGCGGCTCGGGAGGCCTGCTCGGCAGCGGAGGATCGGTGGGGTCCGCCTTCCATGCGGCATCTTCGCCGTCGATTTCACCTCATGGGGTCAATATTACTGCCGCTAGTGTCGTCGGCGGCGTCGGACGTGTCCGCCAGGCCGAGCAAGTGAGGAGAAAGAGGGGGAGACCGCGGAAGTACGGGCCCGACGGGACGGTTTCTTTGGCTTTGTCGCCCATGTCGTCTCCACCGTCGGTTTCTGGCACGGCTTCGGCCGGACCGCCGGGATCGGGAACCTCGACCGGGAAGCGGGGAAGAGGTCGCCCGCCGGGCACTGGAAGGAAGCAGCAGTTAGCTTCTTTGGGTAAGTTGGAAGCAATGCCACTCAGTGACGGATTCTGGAGAATTAGCTTTTCTTTGTTTATTGTTGCTCTGTACTTCCTATTATGGCTGTCCTTTTCTTTATTCATTAATTTGATTACTTCTTTTCTTGTTTCTTTTTTTAATTGGGATGTCATATTTAATAATATAGATTCTGTTTTATAAACGCGTTTATTTTACCAATTGAAATATTGTATAACTCTTGTCTTATTTTTTAATACGTAAATGTTCGCACGTATGCTTTTCACTTTTGTTAATCTTTATTCGGATTAATTATCTTCCTTCTATTTCCTTGTGCCCCGCTTCTCTTGCGCTTTCCTTTATGAATATTTTTAGATAAATGATAACCGTATGACTTAAAAAAATCTAGGAACGAGAAGTACATGACTAATTTTATGAGTTCTATATCATAATGACAAACAATAATATATGTTGTCTCTACATTGATTTGATTGAATGATACTTGCACTTGTTACTGTAAAACTGATAGAAATTCAACATAGGATAAGTGCAGTGGTAATAGAGGAGAGGTGGAGGAGATAAACCATGCTTTTATATTTTCCATCATATGAATTGCCATGAAGCCTAAAAAAAGGAGCCCAAAAAGTTCCTGGTCCATTTGATAAAAGCATTGTTTAGTGAATGGTTTATTCATCCACTGAAAATGTTTTTATCCTCTGGGTAATACTTTATCAAATTGACCGGGAACCTTTTTGGGCTGTGTAGCGTTACTCTTTCATCTATGTTGGCTTGCTTCATAGGGATGATGGAACAGGGATGTGAATGTTGCTCTTATGATTCTATTACTCAATTGACTGCAACACGGTGTACTAAAGAATTTTAATGTGTAAAAAGCTGTTGGTATTATTGTATTGATACATAGTTGGGCTCTTGAATATTCAACCACGTTGAGTATTGAAACATAGTTGAGCTCTTGAAAATTCAATTGCATTGACTTGTGTCTGATTTTAGTTATTGACATGGGCCATTTTGGCATTTTGTATTATTTTTTAGTGCTCCCAGACAAAGATTTTATGTCTTTAGTTTATTCAGTGACATAAATTTATTTTTGAATCACCTAATCAAATTTCACAAATCAGTTCTTTTATTGACTACGTTGTTTTGTCAAATAGAGTATGAAGCATATTACCTTTTCTGTAATGATATGTCCATCAATGTCTCATAATATCTTCTTATATAATATGTATGTTTTATGCTGTCTATTTTTTAGGTTATACTAAGCAAGATTCGTTGTTCTGTGAACAGGGGAATGGGTATCTGGCTCTGCTGGAATGGGTTTTACTCCTCACATTATTACAATTCCTGCCGGAGAGGTTGCTGACATTTTTTTTATTTTTTCTTGGCTGAAATATGAAAATTTACTTGAAATGATTTGGCCCTTTTCGTTGTTCAAAGTGCTGTCATTGGCATGACTACATTTTTGTGCTTACCGCTTATGGATTGGGGACATTATAGATGAATCAGCTGTTGCTGAGGTCAAATCTTCTGCTTCGTGGATGTGCAATGGAGCCAATGACTTTTATTGTAAATATGGATTGCTGTATTTTGATTCTATAATTTTTCCTGATGTATGACATAATATGTTTTAATCTTGAGCTACAATTGAATATTGTTGCCTAATTTGTCCAGACTGTCCAGTCAATAAAAAAGTTAGGTCAATGGCTAATTACTTTTTATGCTAAGGAGTTTGCTTTCCTTTATATATATATATATATATATATATATATATATATATATATGTATGTATGTATTTATGTATGTATGTCCATGTGTCATTGCTTATTTATCTGTCTCTATTCCAATTTAAAGCTGCTTGGATTGTGAATTGATAAGATTTATTTGTACCTCTTATTTATCTGTGTGCATTCAGTGTGGTACATCATTTGCTGTCCTTATACTGACTAAAAATCTACATTAGCTGAAAATCCTACATTATCTTATGTTGTGAATGCTCTGTACTTTTTAGAATTCTGTCCAAACTTCACTTTGTAAGCGCTCTATGCCATATTGTTGGCATAATTGATGGAATTATTCTCTGTTTAGTGATAAATAGTATTTTGATTGTGATATTTGATTTTGAAGTAAAAAGTTTGCATACCTCATATAGCATATTTTTCATTTTGTAATGGCTTAATGTTTCTCCTTTATGTAGGATATTGCATCGAAAATAATGTCATTTTCCCAGCAAGGGCCAAGGGCTATCTGTATTCTCTCAGCAAATGGTTCCATCTCTACAGTAACACTAAGACAACCGGCAACTTCTGGGGGCTCTGTCACTTATGAGGTATGCTTATGTTTTATTATCTTTACTGTAAATCTAGAATTTATTGTCTTAACTGTTAATCTAGAATGAGGATGAGTGTAGAGTTTTATTGAAATTGAGTTTCTTTTTTTTTTATGTGGTTCCGACTGATCTGTTAAAACTCATTGTGTAAACTTTTGAGGAAGATGCTTTTAAAAAATTTACATGAATGTATTATGATTATCTATAATTTTAAAGTTCACTTAAGTTCCTAGATGTTATTATGGAATAATACTTTGGGACTAGCATTTAAATTTTACATAGAATTAATTATATCTGTAACATTCTTTAAGTGGAGTGCCCCACGAGGTTGATATTCCCTAACAGTTTTACATGGCATCAAAGCCATCATTGTGGCTTTTCGTTTGATCCATTCATATTTCCTTATCCCCTACATCCTTCGACCCTTACCGATCTACGATTTTGCAGTCCAGCGCCCATTTTCGGATCTCGGCACTCGATCACCCTAGAAATGTCGAGGTATTGTCTGCTTTAGCGGTAGCATCATGGTTTCATCCCTCGAAAGGTGTCTCTACATTTTAAGGTCATGTCATATATATATATATATATATATATAACTAGAATTCCCATCCATTTTTGGTGTGGGATAATTCATCATTATACCCCTTTTATTGTGAGTTTATGTCTAGAATGCCACTCCTTATATTAATAATTTTGTTTTTTGCAACACCACCTGATAATCTCTGTCCTATTAGGTCATGGGTCATCATAGCGTTGATCTCCTTATAGGCCTTCACTACCTTTGCATCGCCGCTTAACCATGCTCCAATGCTCTTTAATTGTTAGTTTTGACCATTAGCACCTCTGTTGAATGCCAATGTACATGACATCATGCCGTGATCTAGAGATGCTACTTTGTGTTTGCACCCTCAGCCTACACTAATCAATGTCGTGTTATTTCACCCTTGGCTTGTTTCCTGATGTTTTTAGTTCTTGTTGAAACTTTTGTCTTCAACTGGGCATCCTACATCTGCCACTAGCCTGTCATCTTGCCATTTTGCTACTATCATTATTCCAAGAGAGTTGCCATCATAGTCCAATGTGTTGTCAAGATCCACTTGGTTGTGGTGATCCACTGTTAGCCTTAATCCGTGGCTTAGGTTGTCGATCCCCTTCCCTTATATGTTGTTGGCATCTTTGTTTCCCTCAAAGTTTTGTGCTACTTCACTGCTCTATCGCATCACCTTCAATTTGGAGATCGGGGCCCACATAATGCTGCCCTGCCCTTTCTCTCTTCCTCGGTGCTCGTTCCCTTTCTATGTCCAGCACAAGCAAGAGTTCACTGCTCAGGGCCGCATTGGTTCTTCCTTTGCTATAGTATTGCCTTTAGGCTTCTGAGATCATTGGCCAAGACCTCCGACGTCTCTTATTCCTCACATATTTCATGTTGAGGCCTTAGGTGAATATTAGTAAACCTTATTTTCATCAGCGTTGCACATGGAGGACGACATAGTGGAGCTGTCCACTCCAAATGAGCATTCTGTGGAAAAGATTGGATATATGATGCCGACATGCTATTTCTTAAATGGACAAATATCGCGCACTTGTAATGTTGAGTTATCTGGACTGTCAACATAGGATGAATTTCTTGGCAATTAGCTCTCCAGTGCTAAACCACATCTCTTATCCCGTTGAAGGGTACTCCAGACTACTTTATTTGCAGGCTTCTCAGGGAGGTACCTCTCAGTTTGTTACTTCCTCGGTCTATAGGAGAACATTCATGACTTATCTCTCTAAAACTACTTACCCTAGTTTTTGGATTCTTGACTTGGGTGTTTTTGAGTACATGTGTGGTAATATCTTTTCTTTCTCTCACTATAAAAAATATTCTTGTCACTTGTTGATGGATATTTATCACTAGTAAAAGACATTAGTAGTATTGCGCCTACATTTTTTGTGACGCCCGTGGCCGAAGAGGGTGGGGAGTGACGCCGGGTGATGTCCTAAGAGAAAGGAATCACTGAGGCAAAGTGCGGCTCCTGGCAGGCTTCTAGGCCGAATAATGAGTGGTGAGAGGGGCGCAGGAATGAATCGTCCCACATCAGAAAGGGAGGGAGATCCTGAGCTGTATAAGTAGATAACGTGATCTCAAATAGTAGAGGCGCCTTTTGGGGCAAAACCGTGAGGCTAGTGAAGGAAAACTCCATAGTTGAGCGTGCTTGGGCTGGAGCAGTACTGGGATGGGTGACCTCCTGGGAAGTACTCAAGCACGCAGTTTTCCTAAAGCCAAAGCGGACAATACCTCTACAATGAGATCACGGGATGTTACAATATGAATTAATTCCAGATAATATTATAATATTACAAATCTGGGATCAATAGCAATGAATAACGTTAAGCTAATTTGCCGGCATTATTTGCATAGCTATCACAGGATGATTAAAAATAAAAATAAAAGCAAATGTCGCTTTAAGAGATAATTTAAGATGCAAAAATTTCAATAGTATTTTCGTAAATTGAAAGAAATATATGAATTTAACAAATTTATAAGAAACACAATGTATTTCATCAAAATACTCGATTTCATATCTTAAATTTATATAAGCAAAGTTAGGGTAAAACCTACCTCGAATTCACCATGATCTTAGGTTTTCTTGAGATTCGGAGAGAAATACCGCTCCAAAATCACTAGATCCGATCCAAGGTGCAAGAAAATGTGTAGATCGAGAAGAAGATGAAGAGGAATCGTCGATTTTGAGGGAGATCGGGCTTCTTTCTCTCTCTATCGCATCACTTTCTCTCTCCAACTCGTCACTTTCTCTCTCCTCTCTCTAGGCCGGCGGCGGTTATAGGAGCGGAAGAGTTGAATCGGTGTTTTATGGTGAGAAACTCTATTTCTTTCTCTAAATAATAATCTGGGGGTATTTCTGTAATTTTTCTTAGCCTTAATTTAAGGAGGTAGTTATGGATATTTAATGGGTAATTAAATTCATTGGATTTAAATTTTAAATAATCTGATTTAATTAAATTAAATATTAATTTCAGCCATTTTGAATTTTGAATCGCATAACAAACATTTAATATTTCATATATTTAATCTTAAATAATTAATCTCATAAATAAAAATTAATTTTATCATAATAAATTAAATTAATCAAAAATCTAAATCTAAATTTTACCGGGATGTTACATTTTTATTTTCATTATCTCTTATTTTGATTTCTCTTGAGTTTGTTATCTCTTAGTAAGCTTGCTAAATTCTTAATTCGTTCTATAACCTTAACTTTTGATTCTGTTATATTCAAGATTCATAGGCTTAAAAGGTGATTGGTGCTGGATATTATTCTCATGAATTGTAACTTCATTTTCAACTCGTGGCTGAAACAACTACATGCAGATTCGTAGTCGTCTTGGGCACTCGGTTTCGAGTCTTTTGGTCTTAGATGTCTTTAGTGTCTGTTGTTGGTCTACTTTTCCTAGTTCTTATAAGTGTTCATGGTACTAGTCATGTCACTTATAGGCTTTAAATGCTTTATAACCTTCATTGATGGCTATTTAAAAATGACAATTGTTCTTAATGAAAGATTGTACTTATTTTTCATAATCTCTTTTTTTGTGACGAAATTAAAACATAGTTTAGTGCTTTCATTTGTTATTGTTGGGGTTGTTATTGATAGGATCTTCAAATTCCATTTATATCAATAATTTCATACGTAGGATTTGGGAGATCATATATCAGCTCCTTTAGACCAATTAACAGATACCAAATATGGGGAGCTAATATTTGATTAGTTAACAAACTTAACTATTACAGTAGTCAGACATAATGGCCTCGTTTAGGTGGAGTATGTTTTAGGGAGATTTTAAATTTTTTTGAAATAGAAAGAGAAAATTATTTTTATGTTATAATGTAAAATAAAGTTATTTTATCATTAAAGATTATGATAGATGTGAAATAAAATTGATTTTTTATTGAAATATGTGTAGGAAGTGAAATAAAATTTATTTTTAATATTTAAATTTGTGTATAATATGAAATACAACAATGACAACAACCAAGCCTTAATCCCACTAGGTGGGGTCGGCTACATGAATCCTTTGTTTCTATTGCGCCCTATTAGTTACCAAATTCTTATCTAAGTCTAAGTAGCTAAGATCACTCCTTATAGTTTCTTGTCATGTCTTCTTTGGTCTCCCTCTTCCTCTTTGTACATGGGCAAAATCCAATAACTTAATTTTTCTAATTGGAGCTTCAATCGGCCTACTATTTAGATGTCCAAACCATCTAAGGCGACTTTCTCTAAGTTTATCCTCAATTGGTGCAACACCAACTTTCTTTCGGATATACTCATTTCTCATTCTATCCTTTTGTGTATATCCACACATCCACCTTAACATCCTCATTTTTGCAATATTTATTTTATTTGTATGTTTCCTCTTTGCAGGCCATCATTCTGCACCATATATCATCGCTGGTCTTACTACAGTTTTATAAAATTTACCTTTGATTCTGGATGAGATTTTTCTATCGCACAACACACTAGAAACATTTCTCCATTTTACCCATCCTGCTTAAATCCTGCTAATAACGTCATTATCTATTTCGCCATCATTTTGTATAATTGATCCAAGGTATTTAATGCGCTCACTCTTCTTAACAATTTGATCACCAATTGTCACATCTCCAATATAAGTATTTCTTTCTTGACTAAATGTGCACTCCATATATTCAGTTTTTGATCTACTGAGATGAAAACCTTTAGATTCTAGAGCATTCCTCCAAAACTCTAGTTTCGCTTTAGCTCCCTCTTTAGTTGAAATAAATATAAAATATTAATAAAATATTTTTGTAGGAGATTGTGGGTTTTTTTGGGCTTGAACCAAACATGGCCAATATCTCATTTGTTACATGTGTGATCGATGAATTTCTTGAGTTCTTTTGTGAGAGACATTGCATGATAGCCTTGAGGGTATTGGTAACCCTCCTAAAAAAAACCTTTTATATCGTGTTCGTGATTATCTTTTAGTAATAAGATATACAAATGTTGACTAGGAAGGTTCTCCAACATATTTGATTTCTATATCGGGCTACTATATTTTTTTTGAGAGAACTTAATGTTTTTAAAGATAGCAAAATGTGGAGCAACTTCTGGTGCTAAGGCAAAGTTTTTGGTGGTGACACTTGTGACTTATGTCCTGGTATGTTTTAAGCAGTTAATGTAGGAAATTAGGGTTTAGCTAATCCAAGCCTATATAGTTGGACTGTTACAATTGAGCTATTGTGCACATTGCTTTCAACCCTTTCTTCCATGTGAGGACAAAGCATTTAAGACTTGATTGCTACTTTTCAGAGAGATTCCAATTTAGGGAAGTTATTGAGAAGCACTAGGATTGAGTATATTTGTTTGTCACATGCTGGAGCTTCGTGATAGTTATGCACTAGCTTGAGGGAATGTTGAAGCCTTGATATAATTATGAAATTATGTCAATGACATATGTAAATTATCAATAACCTTGATTATATGTATAACATCCTTTTACGTGAGAGGGCTACAAAGATTCATATTTCCCTCACCGGTTTATAAGTTCTACTTAAGACTGTGGATCTTTCTTAGTCATGTTATTAGAAGATATTCATCATACTGGAGAGTGAAATAATGTTCCTCAACCTCTGCTTTCTGTTCATTAATTGGTTATCTGTTAGAGGAGAATAATACAAATTTGTTCATGATTATCTATTATTCTAAAATTTTCTACTTAAAACAATATGGATCTTTCTCTAGTTTTTTTTTTTTAATGTTTTTGATTTAAATGTTTCTTTGATAAGTGGGATATTTGCGAAGCTGTTTTATGTCTTACCCAAATGAAGCATTCATATTTTTTACTTCACATAATTGGTTCAGCTTTCTCAATATTTCGTTACTGTATGTTTATATTTCTTGGTCTCAGATATTTTTGTTGTGAAAAGGTTTATTCCTGGTGAAAGCTAACTGTTTGGCTTGAAAAGTATGGAACTCATAAGGTTGTGGTTGTCTGCATTCTGTGTAAAAGATTCAGCTGGATAACATGTCATATCTATCATTATTGGATTTTGATGGGTCACACTTTGTTGTTTTTACTGGAGATTTTTTTGTACAATTTCAGTCTTTCTATGCTCAGTTTTTGTATGTTAAATTATTATGGACCAGGTTCTTGTTGTAGCTCCAACTCTCAGTTTTTCAATTGTTCAAATTTTTTTTCTTTTTGTCAATTTTTTTTCTTTTTAGTTTCTCTTTTCAAAATTTGTTTGAAGTACGTGTCATGTTGATGTTTATTGTCCTTTCCCACATTTTTTTGTTAATTTAAGAAGCATTCCATTTTTCGCCAACTGAATTGAATGAACAATGCTGATGCTAAGGTTGTCCATTTCATACTGTAGGTTGATTATTATCTAAATTTATGCAATAATAGAAGTTTCTTCTTTGAATTAAACTTATTTCAAGTATGAATCTTGGCTGTTCTTATTTCTCGTAGGTTGAAGGCTTGAAGTAGTGGTCAGTTACAGGGACCTGAACGTTTTACATGAGCCTAAAGATTGATTACTGATAAATATATTTGCACTAGACTAAAGGTTTTTAATTTTCATTCCTATTATTAGTTTTTAAAAGAAATTAAGTAATAATCCATAAAAAAGAAGAAATTAAGTAATGCATAAGGTATCTTTCTGTGTGGTGCATTTATAAAATTGTATCGGTCTTATCTTCGGGCCTTTTGCCGTTAGTCATGTCTGCTGTGCTAACGCTTGGGTAATGGATTTATGATTATACCTATTTATTTTTTGTTTTTTTTAATGCAAAAATGACTTCTTTAGTTTTATCGTGGTTATGGAACTTGCTTTTACATAATAGAAGCTGTGGGAATTTTTTGCTAAATGTATGCTTGCTGTGAAGGTTTACTGAGTAAGAGATGCAATTCACTTTTATGTTATTGTCTTCATGATCTTTGTTATGTTTGTTTAGAAATGACTCATTACAAAAATGAGATTGGCTATAAATTTTTATTTTTGCATTTTGCCTAAATTTGCAAATTAATACTTTTTAGTTCTATGTTTCCTATCTGAAGCTGAAACCTGTTAACACCTTATATCAGTTTTATTAGTATGGTTCTTATGTTTGAGAGATGAAGAGCCACACTACAATGTAAAATAATGAGGACGAAAAACTTTATATTAAAAAACTATCATTACAATTATCTGTAGGGCCTTGTTCGGGAAGAAACAACTTTTACATAAAATTATGACTGTTTATGTGAACAAGTGTCAAATTCAGCTCTAAACGGGTTAATTGCATTGAGTTATGTGACCTTGTCTATGTATTCTAGTGCCTTGATGTTCGCATCATCCTCCTTTGGCTTAAATGAAACTCATCCTCGAGTTTGTGTTCTTGTGAGGAACCAAAATTGTTTGACATTGAATATATCAAAGGTCCTTAAATGACTTGGCAATTTTAGTTGGTGCTTGTTGATCTTCTTTAGTGCACTTCACATGAACCGACTTTTTTGAAAATGATCCTTTAACTAACAACCCATACATAATCACTGACTTAAAATGTTTCTTTTTTTATGTTGTTTGTTAATTGCCTCTTTGTACTCATCATTACTTGCTTAAATCTACTTCTATGCAATCCCTTACTAAGATTTCGGATACTCCACCAAATCATCTTCTTTATTACTAGCTTTTATCTGGAATTAGGGCTAGGTCAAGTACGCCTGGGTGGTTAGAGCCATAGACCTCTTCAAATGGATTATACACTGTGTTGGGATTCTTTGACTAGTTAAAAGAAAACTCAGCTTGTGCCAACACTTAGTCCCAATGTTTAGGCTTCTCTTCCACTGAACCCATCAAATTTTGCATATTTCGATTAATAGCCTTTGTCTACCCTTCACTTTGTGTATAATATATAGTGCTAGACATCAGTTCAGTACCTACTTGTCTCTAAAGATATATTTGAAAGTAACTTAGCAACGCCATTAGAGATAATGCGTTTCAGCACTCCATGCAAATGGGCAATCTCCTTGAAGTAGGTGGTGGCATTCGTAGTCTTCTGATAAGCCATAAATTGCTTCATGGTTAGAAATCTATCAACCACAATAAGGGAACAATCAAAACTTTTGTGTTGGTGACAGCCATCATGCGAAATCTAAACTTATCTCCTTTGGTATTTGCAAAGGTATTTAGAGACTTGTGTTAGTTAAAATCCTTTTGGATATTTGAAAGACTCTTCACATTTACCTCCTTGGTAAAATGTTGCAACGTTAATAGATTGATGGATTTCATTACTATCACATCACACCGTACCTCATCGGAATACTTTGCTTGATGGATAGAGACAACAAATAATGCCAAGCAACCACCATCACTCGCCCCTTAGCAAGTTATGTCAACTTGTGAGGCTTTGGATGCTTTTCGAATATTAGTCCCAACTTCATTACTACTTTTTAGAAGATGATATCATCACTAGTACTGCCATCAATAATCAACTTGAACAACTTCCCATTGATGTTATTACTGTTACGGAAAATAGTCGGCAGTGTCGGTCCTCTTTTTCTTTGACACTATCACATCCCCATCATGGTCACCCAATAAGACAACCTCCTTTGTGTAGTCTCTCTCCTCACCATCATATTGCGAATTGCTTTACCCCTCTTCTGGCATCTTTTCTTCAATTAACAATTGCTTCCTTGGTTGTCGGGTGATTTTGCACTTACTGTGTGTGGTTGACTTCTCAACAGATGAAACAACGAATATTGGATTTACCTGCTTAGGAATTTTTTGTTTTTTGCAGCCCATATTATTACAATTTGTTAGGATAGGAGTTGTGCTTTGATCAGCTTTGATGGATGGAGAACTGCGCTTGGGATCAAAGTTCATCCCATGCCTTCTATTCCTCTGGTTCAAATCTGACTTGTAATTAGATTACCTTCAAAACAATTACTATTGCATGGCTTGATGGCTAGCCTCTTTCGCACTCCATAAGGGATTTAAACTAAGCACATCCCCGATTTACTGATGAAGGTCATCATGTATCAAGCCACTTTCTGATCCTCACTTTTTGCCAAATCCTATTGGGTGATAAGTTGATATAGCTCTTTAGTGTTCTTATCCACTATCTTAGACCATTGCTCTAAGTTTACATTCTCCTCCTCAAGCTTTCTCGTAAGATCCGCCTATCTAGTAATCTTCTCCTTTCCCGATGCTCCGTGTCCTTCATGTTTTCCCACTGTGTAGAGGCATGACTAGTGAGCCTTATAACCTCCTACTTTATCTTCGTTTTCATATTTGTAATCAAAGATACGCTCGATGGTGTTCAACCAATTGAGGAACACCTTCGTATGAAGGATTCTGGAGAACTCTTATAATTCCATATTGATCGTATCAACCTTTAGCAAACAAGATCAATCCTTCTGCAGTTGAAATATCACCCATGTATGTATTTTCAAAATAGAAGCTTCCGACACCACACAATCTTCTTCTAACTCTGATTCATGCATTTTTTTTTAAATTGCTACTCGAGACATGCTGTCATCTCCACTAGTTGTCATTTTTGCTTTTCAATCTCGACATCACGAGCATCTCTCTCCATCATAACTTCTGTTCACAATCTTCTTGCTATGACCATTATCCCTGATTGTCTGTGAAGAAGCGCTCTCATAGGATCAAAACTTGCACTCTTGTACCAATTGCCACAACCTAAGCTACGTGTTGCTGGATTCTCGATTTGAGAGAGGGATAGGTACACGACAATGTATAATAATGTGGAAGAACATACTTCACATAGAAGCTAGGGTTTTAGTCGTTCAAAGAAATACCATTATAATCATCCACAAGGCTTATAAAAGAAGACCCTAAAATCATCCCAAAATAGAATTACATGAAAACTGACCCATTAATAGCTTAAATCCTACCAGATCAATAACATTAAATCTAGCTTGATTTGGAATTATTCAACCTACTAAAATAAGAACATACTAAAATTTGAAAAAAAAATACAAAAATGATAATTTTGAAGGACTAAACTTTGAAAAATTTGTCTAAAAACAATTGGCATTGCTTCAGAGTTAATTGAGCATATCCATCTCAAAGAGCTTTCTAGATTGGGGTTGAACACAGAAAACAAACACTTGTAGCAAAAGTTATGGATATTTTTTGAACCAGTGTCGAATTCGGCCTAAAACGGGACAATTGTGTCGAGTTAACTCAGACTTGGCCCGATTATCTTTTCCCAGATACCATCACCTACATTGCTTGCATGTCCTCTTTATTCCTTTGAAAAGTAATTTAAGGCATTACTAAATAGATTTGTATGGGTAGTTAAGTCTGTTGTCTAAATTTGCATTATGGTCGTTACAGATGCTAGTTGAATCTTCTTTTATTAGCTGTTTGATACATGATTTCTTGTGCTTCCAAATGTTAATACAAGCAGCAGCCAGGATTTCAAGTCTTTAATTAATGCCAGCACAAGAAATTTTAGAAAATTTTCTAAAACAAATGGAAGTAGCCATTTGTGTTTGAATTATGACTTCTGAGTATTTTATTAATTTTTTCTTTACATTTGCTGTAACAAGATGTAGTAGTTCACACCATAAACGTTTTTATCGGCATTTATATGTTGAATATGTATATTTTGGAAGTTATTCTCTACTTTTTATGTGCATATTCATGCATAATTACACTAGTTTGCATACAAATGTATGTTAAGAAACTGCATATTGCCTTAGTAACTTAGAGATGTTGCTCTCTTTAACACGTCCTCATCATTAATTTATGGTTGGCCACTCAAATTTTAGATTTTCTACTGAGAGGAAATGTGGGTGAGGCTTGAATGATTTCAAGTGGTTGTCTGATAAATGCTATTAGTTGCCATGTAATGTCAAGGTGAAACGTGAAAAACATCATGTGCAGTTTTGTATAGATAATATTTTTACATTTAAGGTCCTTTGTATATGCCTCTTTCAACTAAAATAATGTGTAAAATGAAGTTTGTTCTAACTTCTAATTAAAAGAAGTTGGGCAAATTATCCTATCTATTTTTTTTGTCAATCTTTGTTTTCCCTCTTTTATATGTTTTTCTTAATGGATTTAAGTAGTCAAATGATGTCTTAGTCCATTAAAAAAAAAGATTTTGTCTGAGAATTAAGATACGTCTATCGTGAAAGGTTTTAGGTTATATGTCTAGAAGTTAGAGTTCAATCAGGCAACCATTTGCATGTAATGTTTGTCACCATTATACATCATTTTTGCAGTTACTAGAATTTTTTTTTTGTAGAAATTTACATACTTATTTCTGCTTACCAAAGCCATTTTGAACAATGGTAACTATTGGGATGTATCTATTATGATGTTTAAAGCAGAACTCGTGATGCCTTCCTTACCTCACGAAGAATCATACAGTATGCAATCTATTTTGATTTTGAGCCAAATGTCATTTATGATCGAAAAAAGAACTTCCATTTTACATAAAGTAGTACATTTAGTTGAGGAAACTGATCTAATGGTGGCTTTGGCATATAGATTGATTTGACGTATTCAGTTCTTTTATGCTTCTATTATTGGTGCTTTTAGTTTGGTAATTTAGGATATTGAATGATTATTTACTCTTCTGGAAGGGAAGTTGAATGAGAAGGAATGTTTTTGTGCATTTGTTTCCATTGTGTTTTGTTCCCTATACTCCTTGGTAGTGTGCAGTTGGATTATCTTAGGTTCGCAACATCCTTTTTTTTTTAAGTTAAAAGTTTAGAAATAGTATGGTTAGCTTTCTTGAACCTGGTCTATATACATCCCAGATGCATCTTCCATAAAGCTGCTGGGTAAATTGTTTTAAATGCGAATGTTTAAGATAATGAAAGTGTCTTATGATAGAAATACTTTGTAAAAATTGTAGGGCCGATTTGAGATTCTGTGTTTGTCCGGGTCATACTTGCTGACTGATGAGGGTTCACGGAGCCGAAGTGGGGGTCTTAGCATTTCACTTTCTGGTCCGGATGGACGAGTTATAGGTGGCGGCGTTGGTGGCGTGCTTAAAGCATTAAGCCCTGTGCAGGTTAGTTTCTCCTTTGTCATTCTTACCTGATATTGTTGGATCATTTTTTAACTTTAAAATTTCATGCATAGTATATTCATTCAGCTACTCCACTTAATTTTTGTTGCAAAGAAAAGTTGTTACTCTCATGTCTTTCACTGTGTGCTTCTTAAGTACCGTTGTGTTGTTCAAGCAGGTGATGGTAGGTAGCTTTACCTATGGTGGTAGCAAGTCGAAAGGGAAGAATAAAGCAAATCAAGAAGGGGCAGAAGTGGATCAACTGGCAGAAGATAAACGTGGCACACCATCGAGCAGTCTGCCAGGCCAAAGCCATGCCTCTTCTTCATTGTTAGGCGGATGGGCTATCGCTGCACGCCAGCAGCCAGACATCCGGAACGCCCACATTGATATCGACTTGATGCGCGGTTGACTTCATCCATTGTCACCATCAGTTGTGTATCATGGAAGCCCTTCTAAACATAATGCATATGTTTATGGCTTGCAGTTAGTATATTATTTGATGTTAGGAGAACCCTGACGGGGAAAAGAGAAAATTGCATCACTTCCCACTTAATCTATCTATGGCCCTGTGCAGAAAATTAACGCTACTGCTTGGTGTGATATCTCATTGTAACAAAAAGCCTGTTTTTGTAGTAAGGAATTTATCCACATGACATTTCCCTTTTCAATGATTTGGGACTCATAATGCATGACATGAAAATGAATTTTCCCATCTGCAGCATAAACCAAGGAAATTACCCATTGATGGGTAACATTAGTGTTGATGTGCATAGAGTTAAGCAGGTCTTAAGGTACTTGTATGTAAATTATTTTGCTATTTTAATTGTTGAATTACTGTTGTGCTGATGTTAAAACTGTATGTTTAGGTATCCCTTTAATTGTTCATCTTGTGGGGTTGTTTTACTTCTAGAGCTTCTTGTGGCCTTTTATTTGAATTAACTGGCTCATTTGATGAAACATGTTGGTGGTTGATATGATAATTTGGTTAGATTTATGTTAGAAATAGAATTTTAGGGCCCGTTTGTTTGATCGCTTTAAGCAATTTTAAGTAGGATGAAGTTGATTTACTAAAATTAATTAGCCAAATAATTTTTATTCATCTCATAAATCTGAATTTATTTTAGAAGTGTGAAACGGCTTCTAGGCCACGAAGTCGAAATTACTGAAAATGTGGTTTCAGATTTGCAATGTTACTTCTTTTTTTTTGAATTTTTAAAAAAATATATTTGGGGATAAATTTAGTATTTTTGTTAAGACTAAAATTAAGGGGAGATTAAATTTGATAAATTTAAAATTTAAATAATAATAATAAAAAATTATTTTTTGATTTATAATCATATTTTTTAAATATTTTAAATTTTGATATATATTTTTGTGATAATTTTGAATTAATAAATATTTAAATAAATTATAAAATTTTGAATAAATATTTTTTTATTTATTTTTATTATAAATTATATATATTTTTATTATTTTTAGAATTTTATTACGAGATGAAGTAATTTTTAAATTAATATTTATTTAAATAAAATATATTTAAAATTAGTTTCAAGTTATTTTTCATTTAAATAGAATTTAAGTTTGAATATCTGAAGCTATTTTAAATTTTAAATTTGATTCTATTTATTTTAAATTTTAATTTGCTATCAAACAGGCCCTCAATGATTAATGGAGTTACATTCATGTAAAGTATGAAACAAGGAACATGCATTTCTAAGGATCCTCCTTTCCCTAATTGATAAAGGTGTGAAACAAAGAACATGAGCTTTAAATGAGGTTTGAATATATTAATAATAATATCTTCTTGTTGTCCCTTTTTTCATCGAAAAGAGTTACAAAAATTTGAGAACTTGTATCAATTTTCCTTTCATTAAAAACATTAGCTATCCAAATTATTATTGTTAAATGCACAAAAATAATATTAAAGATTTGAGTGGTTGATATATAAACGCTAATTTTAAAAATAATATGTAAGTGAATACTCAAAATTAGTATTGTTAAGGTCTTCCCGTTTCATCACTTATTAAAAATGTAGATTATGTGACATTGATTGCTTTGAGGGAGTATTTAGATTAATATTATTTAGATGTTTTATTTTAAAAAAAATAATTATTTAATTTGATAATATTGACGTAGGATGTAGGGGTCCCAGGAAACACCAAAAGAAAGAGAGTTCCGGGAGACGGCGGCGCGCAAAGGGGTGGTGAGCCCGTTAATGAAAGCTCGAGGAGAAGATTAGTTAGTTCAAAGCAACCAGAAAAGCACACAGGGATTTAAGGTGGTTCAGGGAGGAAATTTCCTACGTCCACCGGTCGATCAGCAAAGAGATTCACTAATAGGAAAAGGATAGCCCTGAAGGCTTGTACAATGCTTTTTTAGAGAAGAGAAGGGGAAGAAGAAGAAGGAGCTCCTCAGTTGGGGTCCTGATACAATGAAAAAACGTTCTCTCCTTTTTTGTTTCTTTTCTGCCCTTATCTCTTTTCTGTCTTTTTTACTGGAGAATTGTTCAGCGATATTTATAGCCGGCGGGAAGGTGTAGCTTCACCTGGGTTCCCTGGTTTTCTGGAGGAAAGGTGATGGATAAGCTCCGAGCGCCGTTTATCTGTCACTGGAGAGATCTGCCGTTCGTACGGGAAAGTGACATCTTTTAATGCTGGTAATTCTTCTTGGAAAGAACGTCTGTACGGCGATCGGCGGGGTTAGGTGAAGTTGATTGTGACAGGCGTTACCTTGTACCCTCGTGCCCGAGGTTACGAAGGTTAATCCTGGATCATCGTGGGCGATGGTTGGTTGAACCCTCGTGCCCGATGTTTGACCTGGGTCAAGAGTCCTGCAAAACCTGAAGCTGAGTCAGCAAATCAATCAATCAAGTACAGGCCTGTCAGGCGCCACGTGTTCGGCCAGGATGCAGCGCAGGAACCACGTGTTAACATCAGCCCCCCGCATTGTCAGGGCGCGAATATTAATATGGATCCTGGAATGCGAACCGTCGCGAAGGTGGACGCGCTACCCGAGGTCTGCAAGGATAAGATGGGGGCGGAGTCTGCCGCTTCGCATTCTATCCTTCCTTTGTCTGTTGAGTTCTGCAATAGTGTGAGAGCTTCTCACAGAGATGGCGGAGAGGAAATGGAAGATCGCGTCCGGCTTCTCTAAGAAAAGAGCCGGAGCACCTCTGGTAGATGCTCCTCCGGGGAAGAAGATGCCGGAGGCGGGTGCACCCTTGGAGGCAGAAGCTCCTACGGCTAGGGTTGCCGTTGCCCTAGCGCAGACGTTGGAACTTCTTCAGGGTCCGGCGGGTACTGAAGCCGCAGAAGTAGTGGCAGTCTCTGATTCTCCAGTTAAGCCGCCTCTGAAGGTTAAGGAGTTAAGGAAGGTGGTTTTGGTAGGAGAAACAGCCACTGGAGAGAAGCCGGCACCGGGGAAGATCATGCTCAAGGACGAAGAGTTTGAGCGGCTCCTTCCTGGTGTCGGGGGTTCTGATGATGGTAAGGGGAAGCCATCCCTGGTTGTTGGTAGGCCTACTCCCCTAAGAGCCCCAATTCCTGCTTCTGATGTTGCCCTAGTTTCCGAAAAGTCAAGGGGCCTATCGGGAAAAAGGTTGGTCACAATGAGGGGTGAGTCTCTCCTCACTGCCTCTGGTACTGGAGGGTCAGAGGTGGAGAGGGTGATGAAGGAGAAAGGAGAGGCCCTCCAGGCTGTCTCCAGCATCCCTTTCGGTACCGAGGGGGTCTGGAGCATGCTGGGAGACCGGCTAAGTGAGATAAAGCGGGCGGAGGAGAAGATCTTGGGGAACACCTCCGAAGTCCTGGAGGTAATGAAATCTCTGAAGGGCAAGGAGGATGTGGAAGCCCACTGCCTCCGAGAGGTGAGGGAACTGGAGGGCGCTTTGTCTCAAGCTACAGAGCGCTCTCTGGCCGATCAGAAGGGGCAATTAGGGAAGATGTATAAAATAGAGGATATGTTAGCTTCCCTAGCCCAGGTTAATGCGGAGTGGGCTAATAAAAGTGAGATTGCGAGGGGAGAGTTCAATCGCAATCTGGCGGGTGTGAACCAGGCCCACTCTGCCCATGTCAAAGACCTCCAAAAAAGGATAAAGGATTTGGACAACGATAGGGAGGCTTTGAGGGAGAAGAGGAGGAGGTTGAGAGAGGAGTTGGCTAAGGCCAGGGAGGCCTTGGCAGGGGCGAAAGAGGTGGCTTCCGAAGCTTGTCGCCGGGAGGAGTTGCTGAAATCTGAAGTCCGCTCTCTATGGGCCTTGGTGGAGAACAGCTCCAGCTGGCGGGGGCGACGCATGGAGGACCTGGAGGAAACGGTGAGGAGGGCAGTGAAGATTGTCAGCGCCTCGCCGGTAAACCGCCATGTGCAGCACCAGACTTCCTTTGATACTCTTCTGCAGACATTGGTTGATGTAGGTATCTTGAACCAGGAGAATAGCAGGGACCCAGCAGTTCTTCCCTTCTGTGGTCCAAAGGGGCCAGACAGGTTCTTCGCTGCTGGGAGTTGTCCTCCAGATGAGATTCCTCTGCCAAGGTCCTATGGGGGTTGGGGAAGTTGGCCTCCTCCGCGCAGGACTTTGGGAGAAAGCTCTGTGACTCCTCTGGAAGCCAGGTGGCTAGGCCGGCGCGATCCCTCTGGAAGTCAGCAGCCTGAGCGTCAGCTGAGTCAGAGGTGATGGGTCTTCTTCCTCAACAAGCTCCTTAGCCTGCTAGAAGATTCTTCTTCTTCTGAGGTACTTGAAGGATCCATTTTTCGGATGGACAACCTGCAGAAAGAACCCAGAGAGGAGGAGACCTTGAGGAGGAGGAGCCCTGGTTAAGAGATCTGAATTCGTCAGACCAGGTGTTTAAGTTCTGAAGCCTTGTATCTTTCTTTGTTTTTCCTATACTCATGAGAGGAACATATGAGGACAAAAAGAGAAATTATAACAAAATCTATCTTTAATGAAAATGCATTTTTCCTTCTCAGAAGCTTGTTGTGAATGAATTCTTGTTATGTATCTCTTCTCTCGTGTTTTTGAAACAGGTACCCCGAAGCCTCAGAAAAGAATACATGAATCCATAAGGGAAGGTAAAGAATTCAAAAAATAAAGAAAAATTCTAAGTAAAATGGATGAAACAGCTATCCTCGAACCCCCGTGTACGATATAGCAATATCGAACACCAGGGAAAGGATAAACTTTCCCTGAATCTTCGTGCACGATATGTGAATATCGAACACAAGGAAAAGAAAGACCATCCCTCGAACTTTCGTGCACGATATGTGAATATCGAACACAAGGAAAAGAAAGACCATCCCTCGAACCTTCGTGCACGATATGTAAATATCATGGACGGCAAAATGGCGGGATGGAGAGGAGCGATGCCTCGAAAACCGTGCATCGCCTCGAAGCCCGTGCATCGCCTCGATTCCTGGGATTGTCAGAAGGAACGAGCGGCCTGATGATGCTCGCACGGTGATCCAGAAGATCAGACGGTCGGAAGGTAAAAGATCGCATTCGTCTCCTATAAATGGCCCCTTTAGAGGGAATGCTTCGTCTTCCTTCTAAACCCTAAGTCTCAGAGAAAAATTACCTGTTCCATCTGCTCGAAAGAGAAGATCGAACAAATGGGAGGAAGAGAAATTGAGTGGGCCGATCTGACCGAGCAGTTCCAGAAGGACAACAGCTACCAGGAGTCCCTCATGATGGAATATGAGGTACTCAACACCACCAAAGGGTTCAGGGGGAACCCTCTCTTGATGGTCATCCCGCCTACCTCCGACCTCCGGCCAAACAGTCCCCCCGAAGGGGCGGTATGTGTATACAGGGCCCAGGTAGAATACGGTCTGATGATGCCGCCTCAACCAGAGTTCAAGGAAATTCTGAACTCCTTCCAACTTGTGCCAGCCCAACTTTCCCCCAACGCCGTCGCCTACATATATTCTTTTCTGAAACTCCTGCAAGCCGGGGGGATAGCGTGGAGTTTGACGCTGTTCAGAAACTTATTTAGCTGGATGGCAGTGCCAGGGTATGGGGGGTGTTTGGCCTTGCGATCGAAGTCGAGGAAGGCGATGTTTTCTGGGGCTAGCAGTTCTCATTCGGACTAGAGGGATTTTTACTTTTTTGTAGGCGGGGATTTGGGGATCCCCTTGACGCCTGAGGTTTGCCCCACCGAGTTCATCGGTGACGCCCAATGGATGGCAGGGACGTCCGTTCAGAGGAACCTGGAAGCTTTAAAAGGGCAGAGCTGGCCCCTAAAGGACTTTCTTAGGTTAGTGAAGAACGATGTGTCCATGTACGCCAAGTCACAGGGATATACTATCTTCAAGGAGGTTGCCCCCCCTCCTGGAACAGTCCTGATGAGGAGGGCTAGAAAGGGACAGCCCCCGGCCACTCAACTTAGCAAGCAGATTGTTGAGGGGGAAGTGGAAGAAGAAGTGGAAGTTCCAGAGCCTGTTTGCGGTGGGATATCTATTGACGTGGTGTCCTCGCCGGACGACTCTGGGGATGATAGGAAAACCCTGGCCGAGGTGATGGAAGAAGCAGGTAAAGGGAAAGAGCCTGCATCACTGGCCAGACCTAAGGTAGTCCCTAAAGACGCCGAGGGGATTACTATAAGAGGAAAGGGGGGCAGAGAAGAGACCAAGAGTGGCCCAGGAAAGGAGATGGTGGAGGTACCTTGCCCAGAAAGGGAGGCGGCGGTTACCTCTAGCCAGGCTTTGGTCCCTAGTGAGACCCCTAAAAAGAAGAGGGGCCTTCCTGAAGAGAACAGCCTGGAGCCCCCTCTGAAAAAGGGGAAAGATGCCAAGGAGGGGGAACCCGATGAAGGGCGCGAGTGGGAGAAGAGTGTGGAGCCCCCGTTCTGTCTCAATTTCACTGGAAAATTTGCTGGTGAGGGGTCGAAGTTTGTCGTGAGTGCGACTGAAACAGAAAGGAGAATGACCCTCACATCCGAGCAATCCTCGAACCTGTTCAACCCCGTTAAAGGAGATCTGGGCTTGATCCTGGCGGGAGGATTGGCGACCAGGGCGCTGGAGGAGAGAGTAGAGAGGACCTCTACAGTAGATCTCTTCGCCCAGATGTCTAACAAGGTGGCCACGGTAAGGCCCCTTCTAACCTTCTTCTGGCTCGATTCTTTGTAGATGCTGACCTTGCTCCCATTGTAGGTACTCGCCCGTTTGCCCTTAATTTTGAATAGGGCTCTGAGGGTGGAGGAGCAGATGCTGGGTCAGATCGGCCAGCTGCATCGTCAGAATGAAGAAATCAAAGCCCTGAAGGTCCAACTGGCGATGGAGTCTTCTCGGCATAGTGCCCTTCAGGAGGAATTCACGGTTTACAAGTCCGCAATGAGTGCGCTGAAGGTCGACAATAAGGCTTTGCGGGAGAAGCTGTGCAAGGCTGATGAAGACAGGGAGGCTACAGTCGCGAGTAGTTCTGTTGCGACAGTGGAAGCCTACAAAATGAGCTTACCCTGCAGGAAGGAACGGTTAGATGGGATCAGGCGGGCCTGGGAAGGATTGGCCTCCACTTTGATCCAAGAAGGCAAGGTTACTGCTGCCGATCTTGGAGAAGTGGATCCTTTTCCTTGCATGGCCGCAGATCTAATTTATAAGGAAGGAGGGTTTGACTTGACCGACGATACCATCCAACAGTTTTTTGACCTCTTGGATGGGGTCAGTGAAGGTTAATCCGTTTCCTTATAAAATGTTGTAATCCCTCTTGTAACTTTTGAAAATGAATAAAAAGGAAGTTTATTTATCACATACATGTTCGTTCTGTTGTGTATGAGATATATAAGTACCTTTGTTCAATTTTGAGATTGTTCTGACTGGTTTTGAAAAATCCGTTAATAAGGTGGAGCTTTTGAACCATGCAGAATAGCCCAAGTTTAATTTTGAAATCCTTCGAAATAGGTCTGAGCTTTGAAATCCATACAGAATAACTTCAAAAAAAAGGGGACGTATTGATAGCCAAAGTGGATCCCGCCCAAAAAATATCCTCGACCCAATGCCACAGGGACTTGAGAGCCTAAAACACCGTGTACGATGTTTGTGCTTGTGGCAAGGGCTAACCTCGGGGATCCCCTTTAGTAGAGTTATAGATATTCCTTTGTAAACCTGCACAGGAAAGAAGTAGTGATAGTAGTGGAGATCCTGCCTAAAGGGAGTTTATCTGACCCAATGTCAAAAGGACTTGTTCGTCCGAAACGTCGTGTACAACGTTTGTACTTAAGGCAAGGGCTGACCCTCTTGGGACGGCAGTTATCCTAGTGGAAAGCGAAGGCACCTTGCTTAGGGGGGACCTGTATCTTGATTCGATATCAGGGACAGCCCTAAGGTTACGAGCAGGCCTTCAGACCTTCCGCTGGCCAGGTGGGCTTATGGAAGGGTCCCAGATGTTTGTAGGAAACCCCGCCTGCCAGGCACTGCTAGGCTTGATGATCACCGTATTAATGAAAGTTAGTAAGTACCATCGTGCGCGAGGTTTGAAACCTCGGGCACAAGGATTTGAGATTGAGTTGAGATCATACCTGAGCGACACTATGGTCGATGTACATATATATATCTTGGTATACAAAGATCGTTTGCTATGAGTATGTTGGAAATATTAAATTTTCAAAAATATAAAGAAACCCAGATCGAGAGTAAAGCCAGGATTTGGCGTTTGAATCCTTTATAAACGAATCCTTTAATTGAATCTGTACAAATGAATGAATATAGAGCACCTTGATGGACTGTAGTGGGAGATTATGCGTAAAACCTTTTCAGGTCGTCCCCACTCCAACGTCAGGGGATCTGAGTACCTTCAGCAGTCATGAGGTTGTAAGCGTTAGGTCCTGCGACTTCGCGCACGATGTAAGGGCCTTCCCAGTTAGGCTCAAGCTTAGGAACCCCCAAATTACTGCCGGCGAGAAGTCGTCGCTTGAGGACTAAATCACCTTTGTTGAAAATTCTGGGGTTAACCTTCCGGTTATAATATCGCTCTACCCGTCGTTTGTGTTCCAAACGTTTTATTGCGGCCAGTTCCCTTTTTTGTTCCAGGAGGTCTAGATCGATTCTTTGTGAATTGTCGTTTTCATCCATCCAAGTTTGCAAAGCCTCGGGTTCGAAGCTGGCAGCAGCTTCTACTCTGGGAGAGAGATGTTCCAGCTCAACCGGTATGACAGCATCCATTCCAAATGAGAGGGAGAAGGGGGACTCTTGGGTAACCTCGGAAGGAGCTGTGTTGTAAGCCCAAAGAGCTCCTGGTAACTCTTCCGGCCAGCGGGTTTTCGCGCCATCTAGGCGTTTCTTCAAGATGTTCAAGATGTTTTTGTTGGCAGCCTCCACCTGTCCGTTGGTATGTGGATGCCACACAGAGGCATACTTGAGGTAGATCAGGTATTCTTCACAGAAATTATGGACCTTCTGATTGGCGAACGGAGTACCATTATCTGTGATAATTACCATTGGTATGCCATATCTGCAGACGATGTTGGCCCAGAGAAAGTTTTCGACGTTTTGAGCGGTGGGCTGAGTAAGTGGCTTGGCCTCAATCCACTTTGTGAAGTAGTCGACTGCAACTAGTATCCACTTATAGTCCTTCATGGCCGTGGGCATTGGCCCCAAGAAATCCAGCCCCCAAATGGCAAAGGGCCAAGATGAGTTGATGGGTTTGAGATATCCCGCGGGCTGCCTCTGCATGTTAGCGTAGTACTGGCACTGTGGGCACTTCTCCACGAATACCTGAGCGTCTTTGTGGATGTTGGGCCAGAAGAAACCCTGGCGCAGGATTCGCATGACCAGGCTTCTACCTCGGGCATGTGTTCCACATTCTCCTCGGTGTACTGCTTCCATGACCTTCAAAGCCTCCTTTGGCCTCAAACATTTGGTGAGAGGGCTAGCATATGATCTCCTATAGAGTTCTCCGTTGATAAGGGTATACTTGGCGCAAGCAAGTTTTAGTTTCTGTGCCTCTCGTCTGTCATCAGGCTGAGTCCCACTCTTCAAGTAATTCAGGATCTTGTCCATCCAGCAGGGTGGTTGCTCCTCAGAAGAAACTTCGGTGCATTCGAAACTAGGTCTTTCAAACACCTGAGTCCGATGGAGGTCGGGGAGCCCTTCTTTTGCGAGCCGGTCTGCTACCTGGTTCTCTTCCCGGGGTATGTGCGTCAGGGAGAAATCCTCGAACAGAGAGATTAGGGACTTGGCCAGTTGCAGATATTTCTTCAAAATCTCGTCCTTTGTCTCAAACGTCTGGTTCACCTGATTGACGACCAGTAGGGAATCGCTGAACACCTGTGTGCGCTTCACGGCAAGGCTGAGCGCGAAGTTCAATCCCGTTATGAGGGCTTCATACTCTGCTTGGTTGTTGGTCGCCTTGAACCGGAGCGTCACAGCCTGATGAAGTACAGCCCCCATTGGGCTGGTTAGGAGGATCCCAGCCCCCTGAGATTGCGATCCCGACGCACCGTCGACATGAAGTGACCAGAGGTCTGCCAGGGTTTCGGTGGGTGGCGGCTCCGACGTGGAAAACTCAGTGACGAAGTCGGCCAGGGCCTGAGCCTTGATAGCTGTTCGCGGAACAAATTTGATGTCATACTCTCCCAATTCGATAGACCACTTGAGTAATCTTCCTGAAATCTCAGAAGTATGTAATATCTTTAGGAGCGGTTGATCCGTGACGACCTGAATAGTATGGGATTGAAAGTAAGGTCGCAACTTCCTGGCTGTCATCAGAAGGGCCAGAGCGAGCTTCTCCAGAGTGGGATACCGACTTTCGGTGTCTAGGAGTATGTGACTGGTATAAAAGATAGGATGCTGAACTCCCCTTTCGCTGTCTGGGAGTACCGCTGAGACCGCAGTGTCGGATACTCCCAAATAAATAGATAGGACCGTTCCCTCCTTCGGCGCCACTAATATCGGAGCCGAGGTTAGGTACTTCTTTAGTCCGGTGAAGGCAGCTTCACACCCGCTGTCCCAGAGTCCTTTCTTACTGTTGCGCAGACACCGAAAGAAAGGGGAACAGCGATCACCGGCTTTTGAGATAAATCTGTCCAAGCTGTTGATCCGCCCTGCTAGCTTCTGGACCTCTTTTGCCGTCTTCGGGGAGGGCATGCTCAGAATGGCTGATATTTTATCGGGATTGGCCTCTATCCCTCTGACAGAGACTAGATATCCCAAAAAATTTCCTGAAGCAGCGCCAAAGGTACATTTAGCAGGGTTGAGCTTGAGGTTGTACCTTCGGAGAGTGTCGAGCGTTTCTCGGAGATCACCAAGGTGCTCTGTTAAAGTTTTGCTTTTCGAGATTCCTCCCCCTTTGATTCTTGAAGTGCGTCAATCATGCGCTGATAGGTGGCACCGGCATTTTTGAGGCCGAAGGGCATGACCCTGTAGCAGTAGGTTCCATAGTCAGTGATAAAAGTTGTCTTCTCTTCATCCCCCTTGGCCATCCAGATTTGGTGATACCCGGAGAAGGCATCCAGAAAGCTCATAACCTCGTACCCGACGGTACGATCTACCATCGTGTTGATACGGGGGAGAGGGTAAGTGTCTTTAGGGCAGGCCTGATTTAACGACCTGAAGTCTACGCACATTCTCCACTTCCCGCTGGCCTTTCTTACCATCACGATGTTGGTTAACCATCGGGGATATTGCACCTCCCTGATGTAACCAGCTCTCAGCAGCTTTGTGATTTTCTCTTTGATGGCATCCTGTCTTTCCCCTGCTATTACTCTCTTCTTTTGTGCAACGGGGGTGGCGGCCTGAGACACATTCAAGTGGTGTTCGCAAACAACTCTATCCATACCTGTAACATCCTCAGGAGACCATGCAAAGACATCGATATAGTCCGAAAGCAAGGCAGTAACCTCTGCCTGCTGCTTCTCATTCAGAAAAGATGAAACATTTACAATTTTGGAAGAGCCTTCACCTCCTAAGGCTACGCTGATGACCCCTTCCTGTGGTGTGACCGGTTGGGTTTCCCTGAGATCCATTTGATCGACTACAAGCTGCGCCGCTATCTGAAAGCAGCGGGTAGCCTACATTGCGTCTCCTCGGATGGTAACAACGCCGCTAGAGGTCGAAAACTTCGCGCACAGGTGGGGCGTGGAAATCACCATCCCGAAGGAGTTTAGAGTTGTCCTCCCCAGGATGGCGTTGTAGCCCGATTTAGCTCTGATGACTGCGAAGTTGACCATGCTCATAGCGTGGTCGTTGTCATCACCAAAGGAGACGGGAAGAGTAATGAATCCAAGAGGTTGGACCCTTTCACCGAAGAAACCGAGTAAGGTAGTCCCAGCGTGGAGGAGGTTAGTCTCTTTGAGTCCCATCTGTAGGAAGGCGGACTCAAACAGGATGTCGGCGACACTCTCAGAGTCGAAGAGTACCCGCCGGACATCGAAATCAGCGATGCAGGCAACGACCACGATCGGATCGTTATGCAAGTTGCCCTGCTGGGGGAGATCTTCACTGCAGAACGTAAGGGGGATGGATGAGGCATGATGCTCAGAGATGTTGCCAACTTCTGCTCCTTGGCGCTGAGTGGTTGGGTCAATGCTGAAGATAGCATTGATAGTTCTGGTGGCCGGAGGATAAGGGCGCCCTTGCTGTCTAGGGCCTACGGGTGGTAGGGCCTTGGTAGGAGTTTCGGCAACCTCAGGGGCCTTCCCTTTCTGGGCAGGAGTGAAAGTTGGGGCCATCTGCATGAACTCCTCGAGCTTGCCCTGATTCAGCAGCTTCTCGAGCAAGATTCTGAGGCCTCGACAGCGGTGAAGCCTGTGCCCATAGTTCCCGTGGAACTCCAGTAGTCGTTGGGATCCACTCCAGGTGGCGGCGCTGGTTTAGGTCCAGCGGGCCTTATCTAGCTCTGCTTAACGGCTGTCGTATAAACCTCGGGGAGGGGCCTAGATAGAAGAAGTTTCGGGGGTTGAGCTTGCCGAGGCCTCCCCTCTTCTCGATCGCGAGGTCTGGCTATTTGTATCCTCGTGACCGGGGGTTCGACACCCCGATATTTTCTCTTGTTTCTTTCCCCGAAAACACCTGCGGGGGAGGATTCAGCATCCTCCAGGAGCATGAACTGACTGGCCCTAGCCACCAGCTCCGGGTAACTCCGAGGTTTGGCCAACTGTAGGGATTTGGACAAGTCCCCTACCTTGAGCCCTCTCCGGAAGTTGTGCATGGCCACTGCAGGCTCTACATCTTCGGCTTCTAATACAGCGGCGAAGAAGCGGTTGGTGTAATCCCGAAGGTTCTCTCTCTCGCCTTGCTTGATGTTGGCGAGTACCATGTCGGACACGACCATGCGGGTCCGCCCGATGAAATGGGCGATCAGCTCCCACTTCAAGTGCTCATAGGAGGAGATGTGACTCCTGGGCAGCTTGATGAACCAGCTAAATGCTGCCCCCTTAAGTGTGTTGGCCAGGAGGTGACACCTAGTGGCTTCGTCCGGCCGGCGGTATCGGACGGCGGCCTCAAACCCCTGCACATGCTCACGGGGGTCTGTTGCGCCTCTGTAAACCTCCAGCCTGGGTGGCCGGAAGTCTTCTGGGATGGGGGCCAAACGGATGGCATCGGAAAAAGAGGCATTTTCGTCCATCGACCCAAAGAAGGGATCAGGTCCGTGATGAGGAGCCTGAGCGCCAGGAAAGGGGGGGTCTCTTCCGGCTAGAAATGGAGGGAAAGCAGGTGGGAGAAAGGCGGGTTGTGGTAGTGGACAAGGTGGAAGGGGATTTTGATGAACCTCCTGGAAACGGAAAGGGCGTATGGGTGGTCTGGAGGAACCAGAAGATTGGATGGAGAGTGGTGCGGCCTGGGGCACCGGTGCAAGGACTTCGGCCATCGCGGGAATCTGAAGGAGCGGAGCCGGGGCCGCTGCGGGTGGCGGAATCACCTCTGGGATCGCCGCAACCGGCGGAGGAGGAGCGGGGACTGCCGGTACCGGCGGGCGAGGAACAGGGACCGCCGCTACCGGCGGGAGAGGGAGTACTGCACAGACCGACTGAGTCTGTCTGAGGATGACGGCCTGTTGCGCCTTGAGGCCGGTGGCCATGTCAGTGAGGTTTGCGAGCATCCCTTGGAGCTCTGAAACACGAGTGCCTCTGGAAGAGGAGGCAGATCCGGCGCGCCGTCGGGAAGTTGAAGTTGAAGAGGGTTCTCCTGCATGCACACTGCGGGCAGCAGAGTTGATTTTACGCGTTCTGGACACCATCTTCCCAGGTCTCAATGAAAGCACCAGAAGATGTTGACGTAGGATGTGGGGGTCCCAGGAAACACCAAAAGAAAGAGAGTTTCGGGAGACGGCGGCGCGCAAAGGGGTGGTGAGCCCGTTAATGAAAGCTCGAGGAGAAGATTAGTTAGTTCAAAGCAACCAGAAAAGCACACAGGGATTTAATGTGGTTCAGGGAGGAAATCCCCTACGTCCACCGGTCGATCAGCAAAGAGATTCACTAATAGGAAAAGGATAGCCCTGAAGGCATGTACAATGCTTTTTTAGAGAAGAGAAGAGGAAGAAGAAAAAGAAGAAGGAGCTCCTCAGTTGGGGTCCTGATACAATGAAAAAATGTTCTCTCCTTTTTTGTTTCTTTTCTGCCCTTATCTCTTTTCTGCCTTTTTTACTGGAGAACTGTTCAGCGATATTTATAGTCGGCGGGAAGGTGTAGCTTCACCTGGGTTCCCTGGTTTTCCGGAGGAAAGGTGATGGATAAGCTCCAAGCGCCGTTTATCTGTCACTGGAGAGATCTGCCGTTCGTACGGGAAAGTGACATCTTTTAATGCTGGTACTTCTTCTGGGAAAGAACGTCTGTACGGCGATCGGCGGCGTTAGGTGAAGTTGATTGTGACAGGCGTTACCTCGTACCCTCGTGCCC
>JAEMOT010002452.1:729775-744957 GCA_019297695.1 Apostasia ramifera | reverse complement strand
GAGGTTACGAAGGTTAATCCTGGATCGTCGTGGGCGATGGTTGGTTGAACCCTCGTGCCCGATATTTGACCTGGGTCAAGAGTCCTGCAAAACCTGAAGCTGAGTCAGCAAATCAATCAATCAAGTACAGGCCTGTCAGGCGTGTTCGGCCAGGATGCAGCGCAGGAACTACGTGTTAACAGATAATATGTTAAAAAAAATTATATAAAATATTATAAAATTATCGTTTAAAATATAAATATTTATATGTCAAAATATAGGTAATATAATGCCAATATAATATTAAACTAAATTTTTCTTTAATTAAATTTTTATATAAAACTGAAGACAAATCTTTGTTAATTATCTCTAGAATTCTAAATTTAATTATGATTGATGTAGTTATTCAATTTGGTAAAGATACCAAATTGCATTATTTTGTTGTGCCCATCGCCCTAACACAGACTTTAAGGCTTTATTTGGTAATAGGAAAAAAAAAGAAGATTTAGTTAAAATTTTTAGTCATTTTTGAAAAATATGTACAATATGAAATAAAGTAAGTTGGTTATATTAAAAATTATGTATGATGTGAAATAAAATTGATTGATTTATTGAGAATTGTGTTGGATGTGAAATAAAGTGATTGTTTAATGTTGAAATTTGTGTGAGATGAGATATAAAATATTTTTTTTAAGTTTTTTTAAAATAAATTTAATATTTTGATCATGAATAATTTTAGCCATAATTTTTAATCCATTGCCAAACAGGACCTAAGGAGTTTTAAAATAAATGAAATTGACTTGCGGGTGATAAATAAGTAGTCTTTTAAAACGAATGAGCCAATTTAAAATTTATTTCAATCGAGAGAGACCTGCAAATAATTTTCCCTAATCTCATTTTTAATTCGCGTGACGTCATGGTCAATGACTCAAAGCTCGATCCGAGCCTTGAGCAGCGAGTCTGACGAGTCGCGCGCCCAACGCGTTCGTGACTCGGACGTGAGCAGTCCTTTTGAATTACATCCCTACGATGTCCGCCGTCCGTTACACGCGTCAAGAAATGCTCACCGCTGGATTCCATCACCAGGCCATACGTACACGTGCGCGCTTGGCGTGTACGATGTACCTCCAACCCATTTTACTTAACATCGACCCACAGAAAAAGCCACTCTGCATCGGCATCATCGCGATCGTCATTATCCTTATCCCTATTATTTCGCGTCGTGTTTTACCATTCCCCGCGGAAAATTTCAACGAAGCTTCTGTATTTATAGCCTGTCGTCATCCACCTCCGTTTAGGGTGAAGAGATCCGAAGCTTGAGATAGCGAGAGGCGCGATCATGGCCGTCGCCTTGAGGGGCATCAAAGCCTTCCCATCACACCTCATCAGATCCCGCTTCACCGTCACCTGCGCAGTCGAGAAACTGCCGGAGTTAGTAGTTCCGGCTAGGGCGCTGCAGGCGAAGACATCGGAGCCGTTGTTCGATCCGGAGGAACAGGACAGGCTGTTCGCGGCTGTGCCGACGGCGACGCTGGTGCGGTCGCTGGCGGTGTTCTCTGCGTTGGCGGTCGGCCCGGCGGTGGATCTGGGGATCGCGGTGATGCGGTCGCCAGCGGTGATGGGGAACATGGCGGCGCGGGCGGCTGTGATGGAGACTGTGCGGCGGACGGTTTACCGGCAGTTCTGCGCCGGGGAGGATGCCGACAAGGCGGGGAGGACGCTGCGGAGGCTGTGGGGGAGCGGGCTGCGGGGCATCCTGGACTACGGACTGGAGGACGCCGGTGACAGTGCCGAGTGCGATCGGAACCTCGCCGGGTTTCTGAGGACGGTGGAGATGACTCCGGCGCTTCCTCCGGCCTCTGTAAGTCTTCCAATAACATCGGCCTCCGTAAGCCGTGGAGATGCCACGTGTCATCTTCACTATGAGTAAATTACATCCGAAGTACCGTGTTTTGATCCAAAGTTCATGTTGGCCCAAATTTCGAGTTTTAAAAAACTAAAATAAGGCTGTAAACATATTGCATTAATCTTAATATTAAAATAATTTTAGTACACATCATGCAGTCTACTAATATGTTTTCTTTGTCTAGTTCAAAAATTTCTTTTCAATTATAATTGATTACCCAGCAAAATTATTTTTAATAAATTGTTTTTATCAAACAAAAATATTTTTTTTTTGGCTTTGAACCTAAGGAAAGCCAATAATTGACTTAATCAGCCAATCAAAAACTAAAGAAATTCAAATTTTCATTATCCATCTAACCGAAGATATTGATATATTTAACTATTGCGGCAAAAGTCGTGATTGCTTTTGCCATGTTGAGATCTTCTCTTTCTTTGAAAAAAAATAAAAATTATCTACATATTATAATATATTATATTATTGTATATATGATTTATTCATATGTAATAAATTATATTGTGCACACTTTTATTATATTATACACATTTTATACTATAAAAATATTATACTAGATACACGATAATTGTAATATAGATATAATTTTTATATATATATTTTATGATGTATAAATTAAATATAATTTATTAAATATAAATTTATAATACATAAAATATTATGTTAGCATGTAAATAATTATATATCTTTGAAAAAAAGATCAATAATCTCTAGCATTCAAAATTAAAAAAAATAAAAATCTCTAGCATTCACAAAGATCACCACTCCTAATATGGTCAGAGGGATAGCAAACTTTTTTTTTAGTATCATATATATGCTCAATACTTTCATGTGATACAATAAATGTATTAAAAAACTGCAAAAATTCAATATATAAAGTTGAATGTAGAATAAGAATGTAGCTTCTTAGTACACTAGACGGTCTCGAACTTACATAATATCATTCCAATTTTCAAGTGAAAATAAGTTTCAATATTTTGAGGTAAAATTAAAAAAAAATTAGATGAAAAATATAATAACGCTTAAACCTTAAAGTCCGATCATAATTTATTCATAATCAAATCAATTTGAATGCTATGTGAGCAGTGATCTACTGTTAAATTTTTTATTATCAACTGATTTAAAAGCTCAAGTTATAATTCAAAAATAATTATATATCTAAATTTATTTATTTATAGTGCAGTGTTAAGCATAAATATTTTTTTTAATATTAAATATAAAAAAAAGAAGATAAATAAGAGTCGTTATAATTGAAACAGGTGAGCTTCGCCTGCGTGAAGATCACGGCGATATGCCCGATCAAGCTGCTGGAGCGGGTCAGCGATCTTCTGCGATGGGAGAAGAAGAACCCCAACCTCCAACTTCCTTGGAAGCAGCCGTCCCTCCCCATCCTCGCCGATTCCAGCCCTCTCTACCACACTCCGGCGATCCCGGATCCCCTCTCCGACGCCGAAGCGCTCGAGCTCGGGCTCTCCCACCAGCGGCTGGCGACTCTCACCCGACGCTGCGCCGACGCCGACCTCCCGCTGCTCGTCGACGCCGAGTACACCTCCGTCCAACCGGCGATCGACTACCTGATCTTCTCCGCCGCCCTCGAGTTCAACAGAGACGAGCGGCCGATCCTCTACGGGACGATTCAGGCCTACTTGAGGGACTCGAAGGAGAGGCTGGTGCAGGCGGTGGAGGCGGCGGAGGCGGCCGGGATCTCCGTCGGATTCAAGCTGGTGAGGGGAGCGTATCTCTCGAGGGAGACCGCGCTGGCTGCTTCTCTCGGTGCGGCTTCTCCGATCCATGGGAGCGTCGAGGAGACCCACGCCTGCTACGACGACTGCGCCGCCTTCGTGCTGGAGAGGATCGAGAGAGGATCCTGCTCCGTTGTGCTTGCAACACACAATCTTCATTCTGGTAATTAATTAATTACTCCTTTAATTCCTTCTCTCTAATTCCACATAGAATTGTGATCCATAGATAATTTATAATAACATAAATTTAAAAATTTAAAAAAATATTAAAAATTAAATTAAAATTCTGTTAATAATAACTGTAAAAAAAAATATTGTTTATAATATTAAATAAACCGTAAAAAAATTTTAAGCAAATTTTTAAAATTATAAATTTTCATCCTGGTAATCTCATGTAACACTAGGGTGAGAGTTTGGATTGAAGATTGATAGTCACTCGATTATCGCTTGATCGAGTTTCTAAGCCGAGCCATGAGCTAGCTATTTTCAAATAGGATCGACTTAGTTCGATATCCATTTTGTTAAATATAAATAATTTTTTAATCATTTATTGTGATTATTTATTACTTATATATATTGGTTATAGTTAGGATACCTATTAGATGGTTTTGTAGATATAGTTAACCTAATTTAAAATCCTATTAGAGATAATTTAATTATAAAAAATGTCAATTCTGGGAGGGCTTGAGTTGACTCGATTAAGGTTTGAGCTAGCTCGAAATTTAAATGAGCCAGCTCGAATCCGAATGGAACTGAAACAAGTCGAGCTTGAGATGATTAGTATTCTTCTGCATGCAGTCTTAACGTTAGCAGTGCTGCTATCTGAAGAAGTTAATTTCTCACTGCAGGGAAGGCGGCGGCAGCAAAGGCGGCGGAGTTGGGGATCAAGAAGGCGAATGGGAAGCTGCAGTTCGCTCAGCTAATGGGAATGGCTGACGGGCTCTCGCTGGGGTTAGTGAAGGCGGGATTTCAGGTTAGCAAGTACTTGCCCTTCGGGCCTGTGGAGCAAGTGATGCCCTACTTAATCAGAAGGGCTGAAGAGAACAGAGGCTTTCTTGCAGGATCCGCCATTGACAGAAAGCACTTATGGTATATGTATTTCTGTGTGTTCATACTTCATGATATATAAGCTCTTAATTTGTTTGCTGCTAAGTATAAGAAGCAGCTTATTTATTATAAGGTGATAGTTAAAAAAGGGCTTTCTTGTGATAGGATCTTCATATAAAATTATATGTGAAAATGATGTAAAATTTGGAAGAGAAACGAAGAGGTGGCTTTATTAATATTGTAAGGGACGTAGTTAATTAATACTTTCTCCTTCATTTATACTAAATGAACTCTTAATTATAAACTATTCATTTCAGACAGTTTTGATAGTTTTGACATATATAATACATACAGTGATCTTTAATTTTTAACTCAAAAATCTGTCTTAAAAAATTTTGTTCAAAAAATATTGGAGTTTAAGTTGTATATGAGATAGGCGAGTTAAGATTTTAATCAACACTGAAATGAAACATTGTGTTGCAGGAAGGAGCTGAAGAGAAGGATGAAAGTTGCAGTGTTGGGGAAGTAGGAGCTTGAGGAGGAAGATGCATGCCATGCATGGATATGGTGAGGGAGAAGAAGATCTAGTGTATCATATTTTATTTTTAGGTTTTCAGAAAATAGAATTGGAATTAAACATTAAATGGGTTATTGTGGTCAAGAGGCTAATGCATGTTCTTGGCTGCTTGACAATTAAATATATAGATTTGTGAGAATTTAATTCTCTTTTTCCCCTTTATTAATGGAAATCATATTTTCATGGTTAAATCTTCTTTCTCTTGTGATATTAAACGAAAAATAGAATTAAATGTGAGAAAGATTATTATATAGGGATGAGAAAATTGGTAAACTGTTGGTTTTAAATTAATGTTAGTTTAAGTTGTTTTGTTAATGTTTAATTCACTATTCCCCCCGTGTTAGAAATTGATTTCAGACTAATTCTTCCATTATTTATGGATTTTTTTTATTTTATTTGCCTTTATTATAATTTTTTGTTATTGTTTCTAGAATGCTACGTTATATATATTCATGAGCACTACTACAGGACACCCGTTTTACGGCGGTTTAAAACTAACTTAAAATATTTATCGCAACCGCCGTTTATTTGAACGCCGCAGAAGATTATAGCCGTTTTACTGCAGTTTTTAACCGCCATAATAAATACTATATGGATGGCGGTTCTCCAAGGAGAACCGCCGTCTATACTAATACTATAGACGGCAGTTTTTCATGAAAACTGCCGTCTATATGGAGCATAGAGGGCGGTTGACACTATCAACCGCCCTCTATAGTGTTTTTTTTTTAAATAAAAAAACAGGATAAATTGAAAATTTATCTGCTGTAAACAATAACAACATTTAACAATAGAATCACAATTATATCATTAATTCATATTGATGATCAGCTCACATATACAAGAGAATCACAATAATAATATTAATACAAATAGCAAAAGAGTTTTCAACAGCAGCTGAAAAACACAACAACTGAGAAAATCAAAACCAAAAATAACAATTAAAAAATCATCAGAAGAGCTGTTCAATGATTAAGCTCTACAAGCTCTCCATCATCCCCTATTTAATCTCCCGTAATTGAATTACATATCTTATGAGATGATGAGGAGCACTTGAATTACATATTTTGAATTACAAAAAAATTATATATATGTCCTGAAAAAGATTAAAGTTTGATAAATTACAATGCACATATCACAAAAAAGATACCTTCTTCCTCCGCTATGGCCCCTCCGCGCGCGCTAACATCTGCTTCTCAATTATCTCTGCCTTCATCATATCTTATGAGATGATGAGGAACACTTGAATTACATATCTCGAATTACAAAAAAATTACATATATGTCCTGAAAAAGATTAAAATTTGATAAATTACAATGCACATATCACAAAAAAGTTACCTTCTTCCTCCGCTATGGCCGCTCCGCGCGTGCTAAGATCTGCCTCTCAATTATCTCTGCCTTCATCATATCTTATGAAATGATAAGGAGCACTTGAATTAGATATCTTGAATTACAAAAAAATTACATATATGTCTTGAAAAAGATTAAAGTTTGATAAATTACAATGCACACATCACAAAAAAGTTACATTTTTCCTCCGCTATGGCTGCTCCGCGTGCGCTAACATCTGCCTCTCAATTATCTCTGCATTTTCATCATATCTTATGAGATGATAAAGAGCACTTGAATTACATATCTTGAATTACAAAAAAATTACATATATGTCCTGAAAAAGATTAAAATTTGATAAATTACAATGCACACATCACAAAAAAGTTACCTTCTTCCTCTGCTGTGGTCACTCCGCGCGCGCTAACATCTGCCTCTCAATTATCTTCGTCTTCATCATATCTTATGAGATAATAAGGAGCACTTGAATTACATATCTTGAATTACAAAAAAATTACATATATGTCCTGAAAAAGATTAAAGTTTGATAAATTACAATGCACACATCACAAAAAAATTACCTTCTTCCTCCGCTATGGCCGCTCCGCGCGCGCTAACATCTGCCTCTCAATTATCTTTGCCTTCATCATATCTTATGAGATAATAGAAAGCACTTGAATTACATATCTTGAATTACAAAAAAATTACATATCTTGAATTACAAAAAAATTACATATATGTCTTGAAAAAGATTAAAGTTTGATAGATTACAATGCACACATCACAAAAAAATTACCTTCTTCCTCCGCTATGGCCGCTCCGCGCACACTAACATTTGTTTTCCTATTATCTCTGCCTTCATCATATCTTATGAGATGATAAGGAGCACTTAAATTACATATCTTGAATTACAAAAAGTTACATATATGTCCTGAAAAAGATTAAAGTTTGATAAATTATAATGCATACATCACAAAAAAGTTACCTTCTTCCTTCGCTATGGCCGCTCTGCGCACGCTAACATCTGTTTTTCTATTATCTCTGCCTCCATTTTCTTCAAGTCAAAAGGCCTCATCATTGTTTTTTCATGTTTCGCGGTGTACACCTACAAATTAGATTAATAATTATAAATCTTCAATTATCACACAAATAATTAAAGCAATTAAAGTGTAATTTGAAATATTATACCGTCCCACATTTTTCATTTGTTCCATATATATGCTGCCAATAGTTCACGAATATCATTGTCCAATTCACCATTACTGAACTGGGTCTTATTTTCTATCAACTACAGTTCAAAAAATAATTATTACAACCAAAAATTTAATTTTTAAATAAATGTGCTAGACAACGTACAGTAGGTGGTATTTCTGATAAGCCTGCAAGAACAATGTGGCGTATATACATAAGTATATAATATCCACACTTAATATCATCGTCTTGCCTTGGACACTAATTAAACAAAAAATTAAGAATATTATAATTTATTTATTAAAATATGTACACTCTAATTTGAAAAATGTATGCTAAATACTTGTATATTCTTTAATTTAATTTTTTTTTGTGAAGACGAGTCATACAAAAATTTATCATCGACCTGTCAAAATTCACAAAATATTTATACACAATAAAATAATTATCATTTATAATAAATATAATTTAAATATTTACTTACCGATCGACCATAGATTTAAATTGCTGGCGATAAGGCTGCCCGACAAGATCCATCCAATATATGCATAATTTATATGAATCTAATGCAGCAAACATCCAATGATTCCTGTTAAAATAATTAAATAATATTACTTATAAATTTCAATATACTTGAAATATTAGATTGTTAAACTTACTCAATGTTATAAGGAATAATAACCAACGAATTTGGACTGGCCTCCATTATTCTGTTTCCCAATGCGGTTGCACATTGATTCTTATCTATAAAACCTGCAATGCTTTGTGGATCCACAAAGCAGTATCTATCTCACAAATTGATGTCTACTCTTATTTGATTATATAAACACCTACATGTAGATAATAATATGAAAATTAAAAATTTCTTCAACAGCAATTTTAATGTATATAATACATATATATATATATATATATATTTATACTTTCCCAATGTAAGAACTTATCATCGCCTCGCCAATTCTTTCGAATGTGCAAAACTCTATACTCTCATTTTTATCAAATAATAATTGTTTATCATACTTGTAAATATCAGCAGGAATGAGAATATACATTAACACCTCATTTGTTAATGTATATTCTGCATGTTCTAACATTTTATTTAAAAATGGCAAAGGAATCTGATCTTCTTTCTGTACATAATTTATATAAAGTTAAAATTATTAGTCATATTATATATATGATAAATTCAAATGATAGTAAATAATATTACTTACATTATGTATTTTAATTTGACTTGCTACTGATTTCTCATCAAGTTGCGCTCCAGTAGATTTAGTTTTTATTCGCTAATTTGAAAGATAAAAGAAATTAACAACCAAAAAGTTTTAAAATTATAATATTATAATAATATATTATACCTGATTATCATGAAGAATAAGTGAAGTAGGCCAAGGAATAATATATCCTAACGCCTCACAAATTGTTATCGTATCATCAACTGAAAAAATGAGTTTAGAAAAAATGACTCATCAATTATATGATTAACAAGAACTGTACAAATTCTCTCGCCCATCGATAAAGTGTGTGCAATAGAAGCCAATGGATTCACCACTGTCCCATGGGCAATCACATTATTGGGAGTTGAAGCAATCAAGCAATGCATTCCCTGTAATGTAAATTTACTGAATATAGCGATAATCATAATATAAATAAAAAAATATATATAAATATCATATATAATAATACCTCAGTTAATGCAAGAAGTGGGCTTGCAGGGTTGCCTCCCATAACAGAACCTGATACGCTCGCCATCGGATTTGCCTGAGTAGACCCGTATTCTCTCATTACTATTTCTTTTAACATTGTCATATCTTCCTCAAGGCGAGAGATATGTCGTTGTTGTTTAATGTTTTCATCTCAACTGTTGAATATCAGCTGCAGTGGCAGAACTAGACGATTTTCCTCTCCTATTATCCTTAAAATGGGAGGTTATTGTCTGAAATTTTTCTCCAACTCTAACTCTTTCAGGATGCTCTGACTCTTCGTACGCCAAAGCAAACAGATCACTCCTACCTTCAGGGTGAATTATGCCTTATGCCTTGGGTAGCCTGTGTGGCCAACTCATCCTATACATAAATAAAAAAATTTAAATTTATAATAAATATACATATTCAATTATAATATGTAAAATTCAAATTACTTATAATCTTGGTCCCAAGCTCTTCAGAGGCTGCATTGATATAAGACCATCCATTCTCTTGTGTGCAGCTTTCCATAGGTCTGACCTAGGAATAAGATCCTCAGTTCCAATTTCTTTTTGCTACAAAATAATTTTTCAAAATAAGATGATAGAAATAATCATATTTCATCATAAATACAAATAAAAAATAAATATTAATATGTTGATATACCATTTCCTGCTCCAAGCCTGTATAACCTTTCCTCGAGGTGGTATGATGATATTTCTGACTCTTTGCCCTCTCTACAGCTGTGCGACTTTTATTCTATATAAGATATTAATATATATTATAATTATTAATTTCAAATAACACATATGACTTCAAAAGAAATATTTACTTGAAATTCTTCAAAGATATGATAGTTGACAAATAAATTTCAATCCTGTTGGGATATGAATTAATTATAGTCATGAGGAATAACATATCGAGCTTCTTCATCTTTCTCTTTGATAAATTTCTTGTACATAAATGATTTCCACGTCCTCCACATCTTCCCCATATGAACAAATAATTTGTCATGCAGCTCATCCACTCCATCAAATGTATTCTACAAGAAAAATAATAAAAATATTAAAAACTTAAATATTTTTTCAAAAAAATAAAAAAAATATCTTATCGTTATTTGTTCCCATATTAACTGTTTATTTGATTCTGGGACTTCACGCCAATTAATACATGAGATAGGGGCTTTATGTCGAACTACGACTCTCAAATAACTCATCAACTGATCTGTGTTTCTCCCAGGTACTGGTAAGCCATTAATTATCTCAATTGTTAATTTTTCAATATTCTTTTTATTTGTTGTCAATTTCAACAATCGAGTCAAGCCTCTTTTTTTCTTCGAGGTTGTAGAGGATGATTGGTCCGCCATTAAGCTGCAATTATATTAGTAACATAAGTTAATCAATGAAAAATTACAGAAAAAGAAAAAATCATTTGAGCCCTTTAAGTTAAAAAGACGCATTAGTGCAGAAAGGAATTCACTAGATCTAGGTTTTTCTAAAATATCTATCGCAACCGCCACTTGACTGTATTTTGAATGTTAACATATAAATATGATTGAAAAAAAAGGAGTAAATATGATTTACCTTATGTGAAATTAAGCAGAAACGACAATTAAAATTGTTGAATCCAACTTTTTTGCAGTCAATCTGAAAAAATAATAACAAAATAAAAAAAGGTAAAGAAGTAGATCGGTGGCCGAAGACGAAGAAAAAGAAAAAAAAGGTGAAAAATAGTGGAGACGGCTCGAAGTGTAGGGCGAATGCCGGCCGAAGACGAAGATGAAGAAGAAGACGAAGAAGAAGAAGTAGGTGGTGGAAGAAAGTGGAGTCGACTAGATCCGGCGTCTACCGGCTCGGCGAAGGTGTAGGGAGCGACTGTTAGATCCGGCTAGAAGATGAAAAAGAAGAAAAATGAGGTAGAAGAAAGTGGAGTTTGCTAGATCCGGCGTCGACGAGGGTGTAGGGCGGCGAATGCCACTAGATCCAGCGTCCGCCGGCGTCAGCGAGGGTGTAGGGCCGCAAATGCGGGTAGATCTGTACTAGATCCGTCGGTGAAGGTGTAGGGCCAGCATCGGCGTGCTAGATCCGGCGTCGACGAATGTATAGGGTCGGGATCGAGCAAGCTCTTGTATTAGACCGTAAACTGAGCAGCTGTGAGTTAGAGTCGACGTGCTAGATCTAGCGTCGACGTGCTAGATCCGGCGTCGGCGAATGTATAGGGCCGGGATCGAGCAAGCTCTTGTATTAGATCTAGGTTTTTCTTTCGTACACTGAGCAGCTGTGAGTTAGATCAGATGGTGTCGATATAGCAGATTGTTTAGACGGCGGTTGACTCAACCAACCGTCGTCTAAAGGTAAGCCTTTCAACCGCCGTCTAAAGGTAAGAATTTGGACGGCGGTTGGTTGATTCAACTGCCGTGTAAACCTTAGACGGCGGTTCACAACGTAAACCGCCGTCTAAAGGCTTATATTTAGACGACAGTTTATGGCGTAAACTGTCGTCTAAACAAAACATACAGCCGTTGTCAACCGCCATAAAATGTTTATTTTGTAGCGGTCTCTCTTGTTAGCCGTCTTTACAAAAGTGCCGTAAAATGCATATATTGTATTAGTGGAGGTTAAGATCGGCAAATATGTGTATTACAAGATATATTTTTTCTAAAGTTGATGTTATTTATCTTTTTAATAAATAATTATAAATTTAAAATTTTCATTTAGAAATAAAAGATGAGTTGTACACGGATCTCCACTAAGGGGGAGAAGCAAATGCGGGGCGCGTATAAATAATGACAAAGTATATAATTAATCAGATCGATGAGTTTGGGTTTCAGTTAACTTAACTCAAAGATGTGATCTGCACTCCTTGATGAGTGATGCTATTCTGCTTGGAGTCGATAAATTATTAGCAACACCGAATGTAGAGTCGAGTTTTTATCCAATGTTAGGTTGATGCTGATAATTAATATTAGGATTGGTTATTCTCATTATTTATGTAGTCAATATAGGTGAGTAGTTTTGTTGTATAATTATGTGGCCATTTAATTACAAATTTCACTCACATGATCAAATAAGAATTGACAGCAAAATATCGTTCAATAATTTCACAATTACAATTATTAAAACTTTGATTACTGACTAACTTAAAAGCTTAAGCTTATAGATTATTCTAAGAACATCATGATCCATACTAGTTATTCTTTATGAGAAATGACAAGTATTACCTTCCTCTTCATGATACATATATGGGATGAGATAGATTTATAAAACAATACAATAAATTAAAAGACATTTGATTCAATGCAATCTAAATTATACATTGTATTTAAAATACAAAGATTATTTTGTCAAAAAATATATATTAATGTTATTTAAAGGTCTATATGCTATATATCCAATTAGGATCCTTCTATTAAAAGATAATTGTAAACATTTAATTATTTCAAGCTCATCCTTCATTGCTAGGGTGCATAGCGCCAGGTCAGATTTCTAGTAATTAAATTTGAACGACAATATCATCATATTATTTTAGGCTAATAATTTCATATTTTTTTATAATATTATCTTATAAATATATTTATCAAATCAAACACTCAAATATTTCTCCAAATAATATAGCACAATAATACAATTGAAAAAAATCAAATGCCCCCTAAACTTTATCATATATATATATAAAGTTAAAAATTATGAGAAAAGGGTATGCCCCTTTTTAATAATCTTTTAATGATTCTTGTACTTTTATAATAGTTTTAATGTACGTGATATCATGATTAAACTAACTTTTTAAAAAAAGAAGTATTTCAATCCCTTGGAGACATAATTAATTGATAGAAAATGTTCCCTCTCAAAAACAAGAAATAAGCATGTTATGCCCTCATAAAAGTAACAACAATATTACATAAGATGCAAGATTATATACAATGTATAATCTTACATGAAGAATCAAACAAATCTAAATAATGTTATGTTAAACGCTCATACGTGCATGCATGAAATTAATGATTTGATTCAGATCAGTGCTCGGCCTTTGACAATATCCAAGCTCATCTCGCTGGGATCTGTTGCTTGCAACTCCACCTGAATCCCATCAAGCTCTCTCTTGAATCTATCCTTTGAGCTCGCGTACAGCATCTTACTCCTCACTTTTGCTGTATCAGGAGACCTGCAGGAGTGAAGGAAAAGAAAGAAGTTAATGTTAGCCTGCAACAGTATGTCGTAAGAAAATAAAAAAAAAAAAAGTAGAAAGCTTTGAGACGTGATTAACACTTTTCTTAAGTTAAATCTGTAGTATAAACCAATCACTTTTCAGTATATAACAAACCTACAAAACTCACCGATGAATATATGATTGCAAAAAATTTGTGATACTTATTGATATTTTTTAGGTTCAATTTAATGCATGGTCAAAAGATACTTATAAGCAACGTCCTTTTTAATTAAGAGACACATCCCCTAAATTTATAACTTTTAACAAGCACATTTTCACTAAAATAATATTTCGAAATTAGATAATTCAAATTACTAAATAAAATTTAATAATTAGCAAAATAAGTATGTGGTTTAACAAGTCAAGCTCCAAGTTGCCTAATTTATAAGTGCCCATCAAAGATCATTAAATATTCATTAAGCCTACTAAGGATCATTAGAAAAGGCCTATGAGCTTAATTCTTATACCAAATTAATCATCTATAAAGAAAACCTTTATAAATATTTATAACTTTACTTCATATCTCAATAAGGGACAATCACAAACTCAATATGTTGCAAACTAATAGTATACTTAAATCACGATTATTAATTGTGGGACGTGATTGAGACAAAAAGGTATTCCGCATGGCCCAACATTAATGTCAATGAATTGTACTGTTTAGTTACTCAATTTCGCCTTATGGTTTTTTTCCTGCTTATTGATCATGCACCATAGTAGTTATCATACAAGACTAGAAAAAGACTGCTACCTTTAAGTTATGTGAAAAGATGGTGTGTGAGTTGTTATCATCTCACTTTCTAATTTCATATTGTAGTTTTGAAATTTTGCACTTTGGGATATATGTTTGGTTTAATATTGCTATCTAGATGTTTCTTTTATGTAAATGCAATTTCAATTAATATTAGTCATTTATAAGTTTAATATAATAATAAGAAATAAATCTAATTTTATACTTTTTATTAATAATTAACATGACATCTAAACATCACTCAATTTAGGGCTGGCCTTGTTTGGGGCCCAAAAAATATAATAATAATATTTTTAATTTATTATAAATTTTAATAATTTTATTTCACATCCAACACAAATTTCAATCTTAAAAATCAACTTTATTTCACATCCAACATAAATTTCAAACTTAAAATCAACTTTATTTCACATCCTACACACCTCCCAATATTAAAATAAATTTCTTTCCGATCAATTCTATAAAATAAAATATTTTTCTTTCCTTACCCAAATTTATCCTCCAACCAAACAAGCCCGATGTCATTTTAGAATAATAATTTTATAATTTTTTATAGTATTATTTAAATATATATATCATCAAACCAAATAAATAATTTCTCTAAATAATATAACATATCATCACAATAATTTTAACCAAATGCCCTGAGAATACAACAGATTTTGTCTCACTGATTTGCTAGTGCGTATTGATCTTGAATGTGCCAAAGGAAAATGGTAGAAATGATATGGTTTCACTGAGAAAATTTGTGAGAAATT
>JAEMOT010002452.1:706290-729638 GCA_019297695.1 Apostasia ramifera | reverse complement strand
ATATGAAATAAAGTTGATATTTTTATTTTAAATTATTGAGTATGTAAAGTAAAATAATATTTTATATATTTGAATTTGTGTGAATGATTTAAAAAAATTATTTATTATTATTATTGTTGTTTTTTAAATTAGTACCATTTTGGTCCTGCTTTAGTCCTTACATGAAACAGGGAGTGTGTTGTGAAAAAATATTAATATATTAAAAATTTATCCCTTGATATATGCAATTTAATTACTAATTTAATTAGCTTGTAATTACGTAAAAGATGTCAACTAATTATTAGCTAGGATGTCTCACCAGGCGATGAAGAAGATTTTGCTTTTCTGGCAGTTCTCATCGGTGACGAAGTCGAAGTCGAAAACGGCGTAGCGGCATTCATCAGCAGGTAGGCAGGCGGTGAAGTCGTCGTAGCTTTCGTCTGGCTGGCCGACACGATCCACCGTGATCTGCATCGCCTCGATCTTGAATACGATGAACCGGAAGCTCCTCTTCGCCTTCAGCTCCATGAACTTCAGCTTGCACTCGTCGTCCACTGCCATCCCCGACGCTGAGTTCGCCTGCAGTACATATAACCCATATGCTGAAAACAGCACTAGAGAGAGAGAGAGAGAGAGAGAGAGATTACCATGGCTGCAGAAGAGGGAAGGGAAGATGGAGGAAGGATTGGCGAAGAGAGAGGAGGGAGGCAGGAGAAGGATCGATTGCTGGAATTTGTTTGTGTTTTGAGGGAAGAGAACGTAGGGAGGAGAGCATTTGATGGAGGAAATGAAGGAGGGGAGGGGGCAAACCCTAAGTTGATGCTTGCCATGTTTTAAGGGGCTTCTCTAGTTATTTTAGGTAGTTGCATGGACTCAGTCTCTTGATCAAATCATTGGAGATTGAATCCAAACTATGATCAAATTACCTCATGAGTGTATAAATGAGTCAACCCGATCGAATTTCGGTATAATGAATTTGGGATGAAATCCAATTGTGGCTCGAAGCTAACATATCGGGTTCAAATTAACCCATTCTTTTAAAGTTATTTATATGATTAATGAACTTTGAGTGATGGAGAATCTATCATGACCTAATCGGTTCTAATGAAATATTATATCAACTTGAAGTAGAACTCAAAGCTTTTCATGCTTTGGTTCACCAACTCTAACACACACGGCTAGTTCAATCAACTCGAACCTTGAATTAACTCTTTTTTTTATCTGTTAATAATTAATCAATCAAGAAATGTACGTATGAGCTAATTAATTTTTCGATAAACACAAAAATCATCCCAAAAATTATCTATTAATAACAAAATTTGAGTTATCAATTAATAAAATATTCGGCCACGGGTATCATACTACTCATATCATCAAATCAAATAATTAATTTAACTAGATATTAAAATATAATATCAAAATAATATTGAACTAAGTATTGCCTTAAAAAAAATTAATGAAATATTATTAAAAAAATACATTGCATGCGTTTATGACATTCATGCAATAACTAATAAAAAATATATAAAAATGCTTTTACTTTTGATAAAAAATTATGAGCTTAATTTCTTTTTATATTAAAAACTATAATAAAATTAAAATATTGATCTTTACAAGTTTATGTATAATTTGTATAAAATTTAATTAGTAATAAGGGATGATACTAAACCACAAATTAAAATTTGTGTATATATATAATTCTTCTTTCTCTCACTTTTATTTTCAAGAAATTTTAGGAGTCCAATATTTAAATTATGAAATTTTATAATTTATAATTTTGTTGTGACTTTATTAAGAATTTATTTATCAATATAATTGAAATAGTTAATGCCATGTTGATCTCTATTTTTTAAATACAAGGAGCTCGTTATTATTATTGTAAAAAATTATAATTATTAACTTATAAAATAGGTATTATTAACTTTAAATTTAAGTGAAAAAAAATATTGTATAAACTTACATTAAAAATTATTAGATATACATACATATATATATATATATATATATATATTAACTTTAGAATATTAAGTAAAAAAATATATTTGTGTAAAATTCATGAATTTGATTTTTATAATAATATTTTTCTCTATTCTGATGTCTTTATTTAATTAGTTCTCACTTAGCACTAGAACGAAATTTAATTCTGTAAGTAAAACATAATTATAAATTTGAGATTTTTATTATTGTATTTTAAAGTGCCTTTAAAATACATAATATGGAAAGCTGTAGTTTCTATAATTGTTTTTAACAGGTAAATTTTAAAATGGAAAATTTCAACGTTTCATGTAATTTTTTATTTTTTTTGGAGTATATGCAATTTAAATACTTTTTTTTGTAAATGCGTTGCCTTAACTCAAATGATACTTTTTGTTCTTTTAAAATTGGAATAAATATATAATGATTTTCTTGGTATTAAAAAATTGATTTACTTTTAAATAAGTTAAATGTTGACATGGAAAATTTACATTGATTTTGAAAAATAATTGTTTACACCTGAATTCAGCGTTAAATCTCAGTTGTACACGTGGTATCTAGGGCTTTTCAATTGTGCAATTTTCACTGTAGAATTCTTTGCGGTTAATTGGAGTTGCAAGTTAATTGTAGAATTCTTTGCATCCGAGTCACTAATAGCCGGTCATTTGGTTTCTAATGGTCTAACAAATCAAGAATTCATGTGCTCTTCTTGACATCATCAATGGTTTCTACGTAACTGGTAATTACAATCTGTTTTTACCTGGAACTAGCTGAGTACTTCCTTAGCTCATCTATAAATACCCTTGAGCATAGCTTCAAGAAAAGAACGATTGTCATTGTGAATGCCGGGGAAGCTATCCCTGAACAACTTTACATTTTTGTATATTTTTCTAGATGATTCTCAGTTCCTCTAAACTAGTGTTCTGAGTTAGAAAGGTTGCATACCGTTTATTCTTTAGATGATCTTGGTTCCTCTAAACTAGTGTTCTGAGCTAGAAAGATTGTATACTGTTAATTCTTTAGATTCTATCTCTCTCCCTCAATAATAATTATTTTAGAAATTTAAATTATGACTTTGGTCACATCATAACCAAAGCATTTTCAAATATATATATATTTTTATAACAATTAAATTATATAGAATGTTATTTAACCAAAATCAATTTGAATTTATATAAATATATATATATATGCGAAAATGTTATTTTTTAAATATATATAGATTTAAATAAATGTTAGCTTGTTATTGTATAAATGTTATATATATATATGTGTGTGTGTGTGTGTGTGATTAAAATAATTTATATATATTTGAAAAATTATAAAAAACTACAAATTCAACATAAATTATATATTTACAATAATTTTATATATAAGCTATTAAATTATAATTATCTATATAACATTTATACAATAAAAAATAAATTTTTTAAAAATTTAATATCTTTCAAAAAATAATATTTTTTTAGAATACACAGATTTTACTATATAAAAATAAGGAAAAATTTTCTGATAACATCTATATAATAGATCAACAAATTCATGAGTTGATTAGAGAATGGGAAGAGGAGTTAGCATATATATACGCGAGTGACAACATTTATATAAATATATTTAAGAAAAAAAAGTGATAACTTTTTTCTAAATATATTCAGAAATGGTGAAAAAAAAAGTGATAATTTTTTTGTAAATATATTACAGATGCATCATGTCCCTCTTAATGAATGTATTTTAGATGTGAATAAAAAATTGTGATAAAAGTTAATATTTTTTATATTAAGAAATTGTGAGTGACTAAGTTAAAATTATTTTAGATGAAATAAATTTTTATATAATTTAAATTTTTTAAAATTTAAATTTAACTTTATTAGTTTGAAAAAAAATAAAGAAGTGCAAGTTTAGTTTTTACTAATTTGTATTTTAAAAAAAATAATATTTGCGCATGACTTAAACTAAAAAAGTAGATATATATATATATATTTAATATATTAAATGAGAAATATATTCTCATTAAATATTTGAAATTTATATATAGTTAAAACTTAAAATTATTAATGCTTATTCATTTAATATATTTATTTAATATTATAATAAAAAATAAAATTAAAAAAATTTAAAAATAAAATAAGAATAAAATAAAAATAAAATAAAAATAAAATAATAATTTAAGATAACTTTTCAAATTTAACGCGTTCAATTAAGATTATTAAATAAAAACTGATTTTTCTCTTAAAACTACCATCTCGTTTCCTATTATAATCATTTTTTACAAGGTTTAGTTGTAAATTTCAACAATGTGGTACTAACTTTGACTATAAATAATATTCTAATTTCATCATTAAAAAAAATAATTTGTGCGTATATAAATTTTAAAAAATGCATAATTTTTTTTATTTTTACGTATATAAAATCTTTATTTTACTTTTAAATTTCGTACTATAAACAAATTAAGTAAACAGAACATCATTATCGATTTTAAATTTTTATTATTGTAATATCTTTAAAATTATTATTTCATGTTAAACATTTGCAGAGTTTTATCATTGTATTCTTTCTAAAATTATTGCTTCATATTAAATATCAACAGAGTAGGGCTGGTTACCGGACCGGACCCGGTCCGGTTCTACCGGTTCCAACCGGTTCCGGATCCGGTCCGGAACCGGTTAGCCTACCTTGGATCCGGTCCGAGTCCGGTCCGGATCCATATATTTCGGTCAGGTAGGATCAATCAAGTAAATTAATTTAAAAATATATTTTTTATGTATTTTATAAAAAAATTATATATTTTGTAATATTTCTGACAAAATTAATATAAAAAAATCTAAAAAATTTTATTAATATTAATGTAATTATTTATAAAAAATAATTACAGTTCGTACAAATATTTCACATAAAAAAATTATTCGTCGTAATTATAAAGAATTTTTCTCGAGTACTCCTCCTCTTCTTCTGAACTATTATTCTTAAATTCATCCACGAAATTATGCAAACCTATTATAAAACTGAACTGGTAAACTTAAAAAAATATATATATTTTTCACTATTTCCAATAATTATATTTCACCTATAAAAAATGCAGTAAATACACTTAAGCATATTACACAAATACTGCCTTGTGCATAATTCAATAGTAATTAACTTAATTAATTAACGTGTGCCTTTTGTTAATAACATTAGCTGCTTAACGAAAATTATCTTTTAGTAATGCTAATTATCCCAACTATTGCTATAATTTTTTATACATAGCAGTGCATTGAAGGAGGCATTAATATGATATTTGCATTCAAGCAAATATCAACTTATCACATTTATTTATTTAAGGGGGCAATTAGATTATCAAAGTTTTAATCATAATTTATTAGTCAATTATTTAAATTTCTGGAATCAATCACCTCCATAACAAACATATTGTATTCAATCATCATATATAAAAACCAGAAAATTTAATACATAAGTTTAGATATATATATATATATATATATATTTATAGTAAATTTACACCACTCATCAAGCATTTATTATATATCAACATCATATAAAAATATAAAACAAAATATTGCAAATAATTGAAATAACTAAAAATTGGCAGCATGCTGCTCCCATTTCTCAACTTGCAGAACGGAATTCTTCTTCCGTCTGAGCAGCAGGTTGAGCTCCAGACCGCTGAAGGGAGGAGGCAGGGTGCAGGGAGGTGCACCATGAGGGGACTTCACCATGGACTCCGTCATGAACTCATTTGCCGTCCCATGGGCCTGGCGGGCCATGGACTCGGCTCACAGCCCATGGGCCTTTGGAGGCCTTGTTGGGCTGTAGCGAAGGAGCTTTGCGTATTCGCTGAGCAGGTGGAACATGTAGTCGTACACGTGGCTCATCTCCAGATTCTCGTGAATGAAGTCGCTCCCTGCTTTTCCGATTTCTTGAGCCTAACGGTAATTGAACCGAAAAGATTATATTTATATTTATATTCTATCATATTTATAAAAAAATAACACAAAGCTCTTGTCCCTTATTATGTTTGTGGATTGAAGTTTAAAGGCATTTTTGGTCGAAAAGAATCAAAAACAAACTCTAGAATCTTTTCCAGATGATCTCCATGAATCAGTAGAAGGTCGATCAAACCATTTGACCTTAAGGATCAGCGTGACGTCCGTGGTCGAAGAGGGCGGGGAGTGATCGCCGGATGATATTTTAAGGGAAAGAAATCATTGAGTCAAAGCACGGCTCCTAGCAAGCTTCTAGACCGAATAATGAGAGGTGAGAAGGGCAGAAAAATGAATCGTTCCACATCGAAAAAAGAGTGAGATCCTGAGCTATATAAGTAGATAATGTGATCTCAAATCGCAACCGTGAGGCTAATGATGAAAAACTCCACAGTTAAGCATGCTTGGGCTTGAGTAGCACTGGGGTGGATGACCTCTGGGAAGTGTTCAAGTCACGTAGTTTTCTTAAAGCCAAAGCGAATAATACTTCTACATTGAAATCACGAGATATTACAATCAGATTATAAGATCAGGCTGAATAATAAATATCGAACTATTTGATCATAGGATCGAGCAATAGAATGTATAGATCAAACCAAGAGTTTGATCCTATCTAGAATTAGACTGTACATTAACTATTATTGTTTAGAGTCTACAAAGAATCTCAATCGAACCATCCAGCATATAGATTGAACTGCTGATTAATGTATTCATAATAAGCAATTATACGACTATTTTCTCACTATTTAAAAGTATATATTAACTCTCATTGCGATACTCACAAAAAATGCCTGAGCTAAGCCGACAAATAAGTATATAGACTTTACAATAAGGGGGCGTTTGGTTCAGTGTTATCTCAATGTTATGTTATGTTATCTTTAGAAAGTAATTGTTTGGTTTAATGACATCTTTAAATAATATTATAATTAATTATAAAAATGCCATTATACATTGACATCTAGATGTCACCCCAAATTGGGCGACATCTCAAGATAACACCATCAATTTGTCATTATAATGTTAATAACTTTCAACTAAATAAAAATAATTTGAATAACATTGATATTTTCTAATATCATAACATTGAACCAAACAAATGTACATTGATGAATGACAATGACATTTAGATAACATGACATCTAAATAACATTGACATTGAGATAACACTGAACCAAACGCCCTCTAAGTCAAATCTAATTATATAATTTTATTCGAATATAGCTTCTAATTTGTAACTCATTGATTAAACTACTGCATCCAAGAGCCAGTCAAACCGTTTTGACTTAAGCTCGTATATTTTTGGCTAATTAAAAATTTATGATCTAATTCTCGTATTAACATATTTTTTTTAATAATTAAAATATACCTTGCGTTTGTGAGAATTTCCCCAGTCAACGGCGAACTTGATTGACCTGCATTTATCTTGGGCTCTTACGGGCCAGTAGTGCTGGACCGGCATCAAACCCCTGGTGAAGAAGTCGTAGTAGCGCGGCGACACCACGAGCGCCGGCGAATCGCATCCCAGTATGTACTTCTCGCTCACTGACCACGCTGAACCCTCAATGTATATCTTATATCTTTTTATAATTAATAAAATATATAAAAAAGAAAATTAATTTCATAGGTCATAAAAAAAAATGATATTTCAGTGATTTTTGCGTTAATTATAGTTATTAATACCTGTGGATGCACTGGCTCCCCAGATTTGACTCCTTGAATCCCTTGTGACTCTCGCTAAGCCAATTCTTATTAAAGACATCCAAAATTTATCATATTTATCAGTCAATCACAAATTACATATTCTAACAAAATAATTTTAGATTTATCATTCATAATTATGTTTAAATTTATTTAATTTTTAGTTATTTGCATATGTCTGGATCACACTGAAATTGGAACAAAATTTTATTTTATTTCATATAATTTGGTAACCTTGATTCATCCGCCTAACATATCTTAATTCTCTAATGCTTTATACTTAAGTATGTTGACATCCACGAATGAGTTTTGAGATGAAAACATCAGGGTCAAACATGAAATTAACTTATGAGTGCGAGTTCACGTCTCTAATTCTTTCTAGTGGCTTGGGATCAAAGAAGAATAAAAAGTACCTGAGCGTAGAGGCGAGCATTCCAATCATGACCTGCACTGACGTTGCACCGGAGAAGATCCTTCCGGCCAACGGCCACCGCTGGATTTCCCTTCCAATATGCATACGGCTCTCTGTTTACCCACTTCACCCTCTCATTCCCTTCCTTTATCTCATTTTTCACCTTCTCCCACGGTTTTATATTAATCTCCGGCCTACAAAACCAAATGAATATATTATAGTACAAAATCAAAAATAATAGATTAAACAGTATTCCAATCCATTGAAGGGCAGACTAGCAGTATTGTGTAAACTGGAAAGAACTATTTAGTTTGACCGCAAACCGATGTGCTAATCAATCCAGTTTGATATTAAAATCAGTCTGCAAATCAAACTATCAAAGCACAATAAATTAATATTTTTTTATAATATTTAAAATTTATAATAATAATAAATCATATAATAAATAAATTTATGATTATAAACATTAAATACTATTTATGATAGACAATATTATTCTAATAAATAATTTAAAAAAATAATAATTTAATAATTCAACTAATTCAAAGATTGATTTTATTAATCTCATCCGATTTTTACAACATTGAAGAAAGATCGAGTGAATGAATTACCAACCCCAGAAGGACCAGTCGGGGAACACGATGTCTAGCGTCGAGTCGTCGCCGCAGTACCGGAAGAGCGGTGGCGGCGGGGCGGCGTCCCGACCACGGTAGTCGGCGGCATGGATGACCGGCCAGTCAACAGTGTCGAACATGAGGTCGAGATCTGGGATCCGGCCCGGATAGCGGCGGAGGAGCTGGACGATGCCCCACAGAGTGAAGACGTCGCGGCTCTGGAACGAGCGGCGGTACCGCTCCAGATATGCTCGACCGCCGAGCACCACCAACCGGAAGTTCGCCGTCCGGCGGCCGCGCTCCACCATCTCCCTGGTGATCCCGGTGCTTCTCCATGGTCGGAGGTCCTCGTGGATCCACCGAAAGTATTGCGGGCAGGAGGGAGGTGGCGGCAGCGAGAGATCGTTAACCGACGGCGGGAAAGGAGGTTTTTCTCTGCAGATGATCCCCTCCGTTTCGTTTTCAGCGGGGCAAGAGAAAGATGGTGGAGGCCGCGGAGGAGGCAGAGGTTCGTCGGATCGTATTTGCTCAGAAGAAGTATTTTTGGCGCTGGCCATGGCGTTATGAGCCGCCTTTACAACGGCGGTGGCGCCGCTGCCCGTGATGCTGCTCCTGAGCTGCACGGCATCAGATAAATTTTATTTTTGCTTTTTTAAAAGAATTATAAAGGTTTAATAGCAGCTAGGTCCCTCTAGTTTAAGGTTACGAGCATTTAGATCCATAAAATTTTTAAATTACAAAGAAGGACTTCTTTTTTAAGGTAATAAACAAATAGTTTTTTTGACATTAATAAATAAACTCAATTGAAAATATTTTATCTAATTATAAACTAATTTAACTAATTTAAAAATTAAATCAATTTTTTAGATGAAAATAAAAATCAAATTGACCTATTAGTTAGAAAAAATATCTTTCATTAAATACTTTAATTAATTCTAAAAGACCTATTTATATTTTATTATAAATTCAATGATTTATTTGGTTAATTTTAAAATTAGAAAGATCTAATTGCACATAAATCCAAACTAAAAACTTGCTTACAATTAATCTTTAGTATCCTAAATATGACTTGTTATTTATTTATTTTATTTTAATTTGAATGTATAATTATAAATTATTTTGTATTATTAAATTAGAGAAGATCAATCTCTTTAATTTAATTATTTATTAATATGAAGAGAAGTGATATAAATAAATATCTAATTTTAAAAACTAAAAGACTAAAAAGTTTTTGATAGGCTTGAATATCACAAAATTAGAAACATTAATGTCATAAAATGCAGAACACAATCTTATGATATTATATTTCTTTTGACTTTGAACGCCTAGATATTTTATATTGGCATTATAGTGTCCTTAAAAAATTGCTTTTATGGCTCAATAAAAAATGCATTTGTTTTTTAAAAAATTAGCCACGTGGCACGCACCCACGTGACAGGACGCCGGCAATTTTCCACCCCACTAGTGAACCACCTTACCCATCAAGCTTAACTAGATGGTATAGGTAATGGGTCATAAACTCTGATCGATTTAATTAAAACAAGACTCAAATTTAAGGTACCAAGTCAACTCATTTATACTCATAAATAATTTATTTATTAAAATTAACACATAAATGATCTGTTTAATAGAATCTTTTCTTATCAATTTACAAAGTAGTTATTAGACATATAATGACATGATTTAATTTTATTCATTTTTAATTAAAATTTATGACTGTATAGATTTAAAAGTTTCATTAAATTCATAAAATAATAAAATCATTTATTAAATATGTGATCTGTTTAATAAATAAATCAAATTACAGTCAAAGTTAAATAAGTTGCATTGCTACTTAATTGTTAAATTATATGTTAGATGAATTTTTTTATTATTTATTTGTATAATGATAATAATAATTATTAAATGTAATAAATGAGTCATATTAAAAATAAAATTAACTCAAACCCGACCTGATAACTCAATTTGAGACCCAAACCGGTACGACACAGCCGACATCCCATCGCCGGAAAGAAATTGCGCGGCGCCAAGAGGAATGCACCAAAATCTCCCAAATTTTCAAAAATGTATTTAATTGCGGTAATTTATTATGCTAAATCAAAATAATCCATCAAAAAAAGCTGCGATCGATCGAGTCGGCTTACAGAGTTGTTGATCCACGGGACCGAGACTGCGGCGCCGACGAGGAAGACGGCGGCGCAGATTACCAGCACCGGTCGAGAATTCGCTGCCGCCACAGCACCGGCCAGTGTCTGGCTCCTGCTCCTGCCTCGGGGCTTCATTAGCCGGAAAATCTTCCACCCCGCCGCCTCCGCCGCCACCGCCGCCGCCGCAGTCAGCGTGCTCCGATCCCTCTTCAGGGAAAGGGAGTATGGTCGGAACTCGGAATAGATCTGTGCAGCTTTAATCGTATTAATAATTGATGGGGGCGGTTGTCGGCGATCGAAAGCGATCATAAAGCAAACGCCATTTAAGCTTGCTGTATGCAAATTGATGGGCTACTGCTTTTCCCGGTTAATCAGAGCCGTCCGTTCTTTTTAATTGTCTTTTCGGCTACTGGTCCGACCTGTCATCCGGGCCGTTCTTCCAAGGTGGTTTTTCCGAGGCGTTTAATTAAAATTGCAAATGGCAGCATGCATGAGAAGTTATTGGGCGCGGACTCAAACAGTCCGGAACTCAATCAGAGGGCGCCACGTGTGTCATACAGCTAGGTCCGGGCACACGTGGCGCCCTCTGATTGGGAGTCCGAACAGTGTCCTGTCCGCACCCAATAATTTTTCATTATTGAGTGCAGACAGCACATCGTCCAGAACCCAATTAGAGGGCGCCACATGTGCCATACAGCTGAGTCCAAGCACACATGACGCCCTCTGATTGGGCGTCCGAACGGTGCGCTATCCGCACCCAATAATTTTTCATCATGCGAGAAGTTATTGGGTGCGGACGGCACACCGTCCAGAACCCAATTAGAGGGCGCATGCACAAAATGAGTTTAAGTTTTTAAAATAATAAATTACACTCGGTTCTTTGAATTTAAGGCTTAATAACACATAAGTTTAAATTTTTAAAATAATAACATCAGGGTCTCTAAGTTTTAATAAATGATCAAATGAGTTCTTTTTTATTTTTTTATTATTAAATTTTTTTTAAAGTTACCATTATATCCCTCCTCCTCTCTATCTCCCCCCGATCCCCGCGCATGCGCAAAACCATGAGGCACGATGGGTCGCACATGTCGTGCTTGCGTGAGTATCGGGAGGAGAGAGAAAGAGGGATAGGTATAATAATAATTTTAAAAAATTTAATAATAAAAATAAAAATAAACTAATTTGATAATTTATTGAAATTCAGGGACCTTGATGTTAAATGTGGATCTGTGCATTATGAAGCTTTAAATTCAGAGACTTGAATGTAATTTACCCAAAAAGACAAAAAAAACAAAAAGGTAACATGCGGCGGCGACGCGCGTCTCCGTCTGCCAGACATATTATTTTAGTAAAAATTACTTGCAAATTACTAAAATTTAATATTTTAATTTTTAATATTATTTATTGAAATTATATAAAAATTATAATGTGTCCACGGCAAATGCTATAAAACTTATATATATGTAATAAAGTTTGTAATTGTTATATAATTTGAATGATTAATATATAATAGGGATAATTACCTACATATCACATAATTTAATTTTATTTATGCCTTACACATCTATTCTTAGTTAATTACAATATGCACACTCAAAATATTACAAAATCTTACATCAATGTGAATCAAACTCATGTTTGAATTGAAACGGAGATATTGATGCAAGTTATTCCTTTCTGAATCAGATAGATTCATATCTGAAAGAGGCTGACAATAAGTTCTTTCCAAATTGACTGGTTGTTCCTCTGCTAGAGGTGTTGCAGAAATGTCTGCGATCGAGTAAATAGCTCTACGAACGAACACACATTTGAGTTAAAACATAATCAAAATCTATTTGAAAAAAAAAATATTCTGTTAGTAAATCATTAAAATTATATTTTTACTCTTAACGGTACATATTTTTCTCTTCCTCAATACCACACTAAAGCGCTGATTTGTCCTAAAATTAATTCACGTCGCGGATATCTCTTTCATTTGCCGCCACCTAAATATTAAGGTTTTAGGATTTTTCACTCAAAATATATTTAAATATTCTTAAAATAATATGATGAACGGCTCAGATTTTTTGTAATCTAACTATAGTTAGGTTATTAAAAAATTATAATTACTTATTATAATAGAAATAAGTTAAAATATGTATACGTAAGATTTTATAATATTTTGAGTGTGCATAACGTAATTAACTAAGAATGAATAGGTAATGCATAAATAAAACTAAATTATGTGACATGTAGGTAATTATTCCTATATAATATTATAAATATGTGCCAAATATATAAATAATTAAATTTTTTTGACATATATGTAATTATTTTATTATTTTACCTACATATACTATTTATTATTTGTTTATTATACCAAATAATTTTTTTAGATGTATTTCGCTAAATAAATTAGGGGTATGCTACACAAAATTTTAAATATTATATACTTATTTATTTGCATCCCATCTTATAATTTAAATTTTAAGAAAAATAAAATATATATAAAATTTTTAAAATTTTTATGGCACTTTGAAATTGTCCTAATTATCTATACTATGTCATAAAGAAAAATCAATTCAAATTAAATTGTGAGTGAATATTAATTATGTTTATTTTATCTACAATAACAATCAAGCCTTTAATTATGTTTATTTTATCTAATTATCTAAAAATTCAAATTTTATGGAGAATATCTATGTCAATAATAAAGAATAGTCTTTTACTTATTTAATTTTGAAAATTAGATATTTATATTTATCTTTTTATATTTTAAATATATAATTATAAATTATACTCTCTTTATCAATCTGAAAAAAAATTTAGCTCTTTTTTTGTTTTAAAAGAAAAAGAAATTTAGCACTTTTTTTGTTTAAAAAAAAAAGATTTAATCGTTCATCAATATAAAAAGATGTAGTTTGTAATTATGTATTTAAAGTATTTGATAATATATATATATGCAAATATTAAACTTTAGGAGTTAAACGAGTTAAAAGCTTTTTAAAAAGGTGACATATAATTTTTCCTAAATTTTATTGGGAGTATAAGTGTAGTGCAATATAAAGACGTATATGTAAAAAATTTATATTTAAATCTTACTAGTGCAATCTCAAAACATATTTATCAAGCTTTTAACAGTTATGATTCATCTCTCTTATCGAAATTTATGAAACTAGTTCTCGAAAGATCAATTCTCGATTAGATTTCCTTCTAGGCTTCTCGAAAGTAGATTTAGGTTTCAAGGCATTGAACTCTATAATTATCTCTCATTAAAATCAATATTCTAAAATTGAATTTACTCTTGGCTTCTTCTTTGGATATTGTACTCTTCTATTTAATGTAATTATAATGTTTCATCAATTCAAGTCTATTATTCAAAGAAAATGAAGTGTCATTACAAGTTATTATGAAGCCTAAATACTCAATAAAATATTTTAATTTATAATGTTAAATAAAGTAAATATTTTTATTTAAAATTATTGAGTATATAAAATAAAATATTTTTTTTATATTAAAACTTGTGTAGAATGATTAAAAAAATATTTATTATTATTATTTTTTTTTAAATTAATATTATTTTGATCCTCGCGCCAAACGAGGTAGTTTGCTTGTGTTTTGTTTCTTATAATTTTTTTGAAAATAGTGAATATTCATCAAATTAGGGCACGCAGTTTTTCTTTTTTTGAGTTTTTTTCATCAATTCTTCTTTTTTTTCTGTTCTGTTTTTCTTACTTTTACACAATACAAGCTCCAAGAGTGTGAGATTTGAGCTCTCGTTAAAATCTACATAAATGAATATTTTTAATCCTAGAAGCAACACTTCACCTTGCTTCACCTCATGTTCAAAGACCTAACAAATTCTTCAATTTCATAGCAAGATAGTAAAGCCGCAATACTACCTCATTTTTGGCCCGTGCACATACGTTTTACCTCTCAAAGTCCAAGTTTTCGAAGCTCTTGATTTCCAACCTGAAGTATATACATCTAAATATCAAGTTCATTGAGAGTCAAGACTCTATTCTTGAAGTTGAACTTTAGCTAACTTAATTAGCTCGGCACGACTTGATTGATGTGAATTCTTTAAAGAGTGAAATGATTTCTCCACTAAATTAAAATTTAAAACAATGGATGGCAGTAATGTATCTTCATACTCATATATTATCTTAGTTTCGAACTATTTATTATGTTTTGATTTGTTATTTGACACTTTCTAAGTAATAATAGATTGCAAATTTATCTAGTATCTAGAGTAACTAATACTTTGCAAATAAATAGAGAAGGTAATAGTTTTAATACCATTGTTATTCCTTCTAAAAATTGGAAGAATGATAACAACAATAACAGCCATTGTGCTCTATCCTTTGTTTTCATTGCGTTCTATTAAATAACAAATTCTCATTTATTTTTAAATATATGAGATGCTTTCTGTTGCTTTTGTACTATATCTTATTTGGTCTTTCTTTTTCTCTTTTAATATAAGTAAAATTTAACAACTTAACCCTCTTTATTAGAGTTTCTATCAGTTTATGATTTATATGTTCAAATTATTTTAGCCGACCCACCCTAAGCTTATCCTCAACTGAGACTATCCCAATTTTCTTATAAATATACTCATTTTTTATTTTATCTTTTTGTATATACTTACTTATCCACCTTAATATCTTCATCATTGTGATATTTTTTTTACTTATGTATTTTTGCTTTGTACGTAAGCATTCTACATTATATTAGATTGTTGGTTTTACAACTATTTTATATAATTTATCTTTAAGTTTAAGTAATTTTTTTTCACAAAACACATTAAAAATTCACTATTTTAGCAATACCGCTTAAATTCTGTTAATGACATCCCCATCTATTTCACTATTATTTTGTATAATTGATTAAAGATATTTAAATTACTTACTATTTCTAATAACTTGATCATTAATTATCATCTCATCAATATAAGTGGTTTTATCTTAACTAAATTTATACTCTATATATTTAAATTACTTACTATTTTTAAATGCTAAACTATTGTTTTATAATTTTTTGATTTAACTCTTCTCTAGTTTATCAATAAAGAGAATATCACATGTCAAAAGCATATACCAAAGTATTATTTTTTTAGATATATCTAATCAGAGCCTTCATAACTAATATAAAAAGATATGAGCTTAAAGCTGAGTTTTGGTGTAATCCAACTATAATTGAAAATATTTTTTAAAATTTGAAAGAAAATGAAAAATTTTCAAGGAACATATGACAATCACCCTTGGCATTTGTGATGAGATCAATTCAAATATCTAGAGAGTGTATAAAAGCTTTCAAAGATGTATGAAATATGCACTAATAAATATGAAATGATATTACCAAAACAAGCAAACCCTAGATACTGTAATAAGTGAAATCAACAATAAAGAGAGACACAAGAATTTATGAAATTCAAAATATCTATAGTTTTATCGTGCCTTAAATATTTCTTGACATCAAGGTGACAGTCCAAACCTGTAATATCCCGACTGCCAATAATCTGAACTTCAATATCATCACACTCAAATTACTCAGAGATAAAATTCTCCGACTTTAAAAAAAAAACACATCTTTTTCCTCTGTTTGTCTATAACACATCAAATTTATAATTTACACTTATACATATGATAACTCATTTAGATTTCTTAACTCACATTCTCAACTCTACAAATCGATCTTCTTTCTGGTTTAGATTTTTTTCCAAGTCCTTTTTTGTAAGAGTCCGTTAGAACGGACCCAGTAGGTAAAACCAAAAAATTGTATAAGTAAAATAATCAGAAATAAACATTAAGAAGTGATTACAAGCAAAATTTTACACTATCATACACTATGTTTCATCATTCCAGAAGTATATATATTCACATTTTTAATTAATCAATCACTTTTATTATCAGACTCAGTTTACACCTCAGGTACATTTAAGCAGAAGCCCTTAAAACATCATTCACTATACTTATGATAAGTATCCCAACAATCCTCTAAACATCGATCATGATGTTAGGAATCTACTCCAACATAGATTACCTTAACATCGTGTAAAAGTACAGAGTTCATATCAACATCCCTTAACAGGGTTCATATCAACACCTCTTAACGAGGTTCATATCAATCACAGAATTTCTTCATATAAATATTCAGTTATAAATCAAGAATTTCATGTATACCACTTTAAAGAAAAATATATCTTTTCGCACAAAGTAAAAGATTCATAGCTCTATCTTTTTTATATTTATATGTATGAGATTTGTCTATCTTGTTAACCAAGCAAAGTGACACTTTTAATTCTGTTCTTCTAATTTTACCTATCCAATGTGCATGCAATCTCCAAAATCCTCTTTAATTCTTCCATTTTCTTGCTCTTCCTTATTCTTCCTCTTTTCCTTTCTTGTTTCTTCCCAGAATTCCTTCCCTGTTTCTTCCCAGCAGTTGCCGCTGCTGCTCTTGCCTTATCAGAAAATAGGCGGATAGAGGAGTTGGAGTACAAAGAACAAAACAGAGGCCTCCACTCTTTTCCTCTCCCATTTTTATATCTAAATACTTCTTAAGACATATTACACAAACTCCCAATTTTCTTACACGTGGCTTAAAGGCCATGCCACTTATCATAGTTGGATGCCAACTCAAAACCAACTCTTCAGGATATGGTCAACCGACCTAATATCCTATTAACACCTGTATTCCTTATTAAATCATAGTTGTACACGTGGTACTTGCTCATCATAACCTCGTGCTCGAGGTTGTGTTCATTGCTCGTAACTTATCAGCGTGCATGATGTTATGTTCATCGTTCACGAAAGTTCACCAATCAAACTTGCTTACAGGTCTATCCTCGTGCCCGATAGTTGGGCATCCATAATACCCAGTAGCATCACAGCCAATACAAAATTCACTAAATTTTAAATTCTAACTAGACATACAATTAATTCAAAAATTAAAATTCCTGAACGTTATAAAACCCCTAATTAAATTTGTTTATTACAGTATTTTTGATAGATCTTATAAAAATAATATTGATAAATTATTATTATTTGATAGAAATAAATTTTTTTTTGATAGAATATAATATTGATAGATTAGACATTCTGATAATCAGTCCGACCGGTTCAAACCGGTTATTAATCCGGTCCGGGTTTACAGCGTCGCTGTATGCTGCTCGTTATCGCTATTTCCTTTCCCCTTGCACTGTCGAGGGTTTTCCGATGTTTTTCGTGAATATTGGCGTGTTGAGTATTGACTGAGCAGAGGAAACACGCAGGTAAGCTCTCTTTCTCCAGCAGAAAAACCCTAACCCTAGGTCGGATCAGCTCCCTGCTTCAAGAATCCTGACAGTAATTTATCTTTCAGTTCTCTCTATAAAGGAATCATCCCTGCATTGTTCTTGCGTTTCCCGCCCTTTCGTTATGGGTGGTTTTGAGTTTATTTTTGGATACCAGGAAACCATTCTGACTGGAAACCGAGTCTAGATTCTAATGTTACTTGATTTTGCAGCTCAAGTACTCAAGCTGATGTTAGAGTTTGTTTTTAAAAATTCACAATGAACATCGGCTCAACTGAAATATACATACTGGTGCTGTTGATTGTTTTCTATAGGAGATATAGCCATTTTGAAGATATAGGTGGCAATTGTTATCGTTATAATGTATGTATAGATGTGGTTGATTATCAAGTTCTGCAACATGTGCCAGTCATTCAGAAAGCAGTGGATCTTATTTATTGATTATTCTTCCTTGCAACATTTGCCTAATTGTGGAATTTTTCTTCATTGTGATCCTGCGTTTGATCATTGTTTCACCCTCATCTAACAAATTATCAATTTGCTTTGGTAGTAAATCAATTGTGGTGATAATTAAGGGGATGTTTAACTTTAGATGAGTGGCATGCCACTTTGTACTCAAAATCTGTGATTTTGGTTAATGTGATTTGTTTCAAGCTTGGTGATATTGAAGCTGCTGCTAAAGATGAGAATGATTTGAGTTTGAGTTGAGCCTGACACTAGGTGCAAGCTCAGCTTGTAACAAAGAGTTCGAGTTAGCTTGGCTTGACAAGTAGTTGATTTTGAGTTAGCTTGAACCTTAATCAAGTTTTAGCATCCCAAAGAATTGAGAACTATTTTGAAGAAAAAAAAAACTTTCGCTAGGGTTTGAACTCGAGCTAGCCTCAACAAACCCACCCAATACAACAGACAGCACATGCTATTATAAAAATAATAAAGAATTATATTTTATATAAATAAATTGTATTATTTAATGGTAAAACCGAGCCAATTTTGATTTAATCCGACCATGGATTGAACTTTGTTCAATAAAACCACTACTATAAATATGGACCAAATTCGAATTGAGCTCAATTCAAGTTAAATATCAATCCAAACATTGAGTAGTTATCTTTCTTTGGACCAAACTCTAACCCCTGGCCGTTGCTTCTAAATGAAACTGATATTATAAACGAATAGTTGCAACTTATAGTATAGATGAAAATTTTCATTGCATCAAATCTGTTGATACAACCAAACCTCATGTTATGATGTTATTCTCATAATTTCTTTTCTTTTCGGTGCACTTATTTTAGAATTAAGAGGTGACTAAATGGGAAAGTTGATGCTAGCAACAAACTGCTGTCTACTATCTAGTGAATTAGGTATCAATTTGTAATTAATGTTAGGGTAAATTTCACCCAGGTCCCTTAGTTTACGGTTTAATAATGCACAAGTCCACATTTTTAAAATTATATCATCGGGGTCCTGAGTTTTTTAATAAATTATCAAATGGGTCCTTTTTTATTTTTTTTTTATTATTATTTTTTTAAAATTACTATTATACCCCTTCCCCTCTCTCTCCTCCCAATCCCTACGCACTCGAGAGAGAGGATATAATGGTAATTTTTAAAAAAATTTAATAATAAAAAAATAAAAAGGACCTATTTGATAATTTATTAAAAACTCAGAGGCCTCGATGTTATAATTTTAAAAACGTGGACCTGTTTGTTATTGAGCCTTAAACTCAGGGACCTGAGTGTAATTTACCCTTAATGTTATATTGAGAATATATTAGTATACCAACTTGAGGTTGCATTTTTCCTATAGACATATATATCAACAGGTATAGATGGGCAGTATTTTTTTTTTTTGGTTCTGCCTTATATTTATATTTTTCAATATTCTCTTGTTCAGTAAGTTTGTTGGGGTCTTTTAGATTTTCGACCAACCTTTTTTATGATATTTATGCTAACTTTTCTCTTCTAATTGTGGACCATGTTGACAATTTATTTTAAACCCCAAGCAATAGGGATTAAGACAGTTATTTTTGTTGTAATTTCACATGTAATAATTAGCTCCCTCAGCTTTTGAGAATAAATTGAAGATTTGCAATAGTGTGGAGCATGAAACCTAATCCTCAAATTACGTTTTGGTTCATCATCCCAAATTTTTTGAAAACTAAATGTGTAAGGAATTGTTTGTTTAGCCTTGTTAAAATTAACCAAATATGTCACATTACAAATTAAATTTAATATTAAAATTTAACTATATTTTACATTATATATATTTTTTAAAATAAAAAATTAACTTTATTTTACATCCTACATACATATAAAAATAATAACTAATTTATATCACATCCCTCGTATATCCCAACATAATAACTAACGTTATTTTATATCATTTTCAACTCTCAATAGAATTATATCCCCGTTCAAGTTTTATTTTAACCTTATTGAAATTAATCTTTGCAATGAAACAGACCCTAGTGATATATTTGAATTTCATAATATTCATAATCAGTCTTGTAAATTGGTTTATTTATACTACGTCTACATAATAAGGGGCCAATGTTTCATTTATAACTTAATACCTTCAATTAGAGAACTGAAGTGTGCTGTGGACATCTTCTGTCAAAAAAAAAAAAAAAGTGTGCTGTAGACATAGGCGAAACATTGAACCATGAAAAATTGGTGAGAGTTTTATCCTCTTGTCTCTTTCTGAATAGCTTCCTACCTGTAAAATGTGCTATTTGATCCTAACAACTAGTTCTAGCATTATTCACTTGAAGAAAACTGATGTGTTATTATTATTGTTATATTAAGGCTAGTGATAGGTTTAACATCAATTCTGAGCTTGAACATCTTCAAGTTAAAGATGTTGGAACAAGTCATACTGACCTGAGCAGATTGTAAGTGCCAAGCTAATAAAAGTTTATGATTTTTATTGTCTTGCACCTTTTTTCTTATGTTCCAATAATTTTCATTAATGTTAGATTGTGAATATACAGTGAACAGATTGTCAACATCCAGCGTGACTGTTATGCTTCATACACTGGTCACTATCCTATTTTGGTCTATTTTGTGGTTGCAGAGAATTAATCAATTGTAAGAGAACGCTACAAGTTAATGCAGGTTAGGCTTGATTGATGTCTTTGTATGCATGTTCTGTTATTTCTTATATTAATCTTGTGAATTTTAGCTGCTTATGAACTATAGCAGTTCATATACTATTTCAGCTTCATTAACTTATATCCTTGTTTGATGATACTGGTATAAATTGTATACAACACTTTTGTCTTCGTCAGTTGTGGAAATTACACTGAAGAGATGCCATTAAGGAAGTTACGGATATACTATCTATAACTTTTCCATAAAACCTTAGAAACTTAGATGCTTAAAAAACTTGTATCCTTGTTAGAACATTATCTTTTAGCATATGTTGATTTCTCTATTAACATCCTTTAGGAGAATGTAATGCAATGGTTATATTTTGCTGGAGCTAATTATTTTCATGCAGCTGAAAGGAATTGACCAAACTATATTTTAATTGTTTGTGGTCCTAAGGATCGTCCTATATATAATATAAGAGATGAATTCGATTACAAAACAAGGAAACAAAATATGATACATATGATGAAGTGAATAGTATTAAAGATGTAGATGTGATTTTGAAATAATATTAGGGACCTATATGTAATTGTATATAACCTATATGTGTGTAGGGGTGGCAATTTGTACCCGTATCTGATTATACCGCCCCGACCCGCCCCTAATGGGACTGGTATGTGTACTAAAATTTTACCCGCAACCCGTCCCGCCCCGTTATGAAATGGGGTGGGTTCGGGTATGAATCAACTATACCCGCCCCACCCCGCCCCGCCTTGTTATGCATATGTTTTTATTTATTCTTATATAGGCTTATATAGAGTCAAATAAAAAGATTGCATTTAAAATGAAGAAATGTAAAATCTTGCTTTCATGGTGTAATATTCACCATGTGACTACGATTTTTATTGTTTCAAATAGAGTAAAATAATTCGATTTTCATTAATATTAGTGAGGAAACGGGGCAGGACGGGGCGAGTATGGGTTTGTGAAAACTAGTTTATAAACCCAACCAAAATTCGCCCCGTTGCCATTCCTATGTGTGTGTATGATAACTTTTTTTTTATGAAGTGTGTAATATCTTTTTGAAGGAGAGGGCCAAGAGGGTTCTTTCCTCACTAACTTTGTTAAACCTCCTGGTTTCCTTCTTGCCTAACTATTGAAAGAGTAGCCCGCAAAGTAGTATACATGTCATATATTCTAATAATGCACTTTTTTATGTGTAGTTCTTGGCTTCCAATTATACATGAATTTTTCAGAAAAAGTGAAGACAATGGCAGACAAGGTTGCTTCTGATTTACTTTGTTGAACCTCCTGCTTTCCTCTGTGTCTAACTGTTGAAAGAACACCTGCCTAAAAATTTCTTGAATTTCTTGTGCAAAACGTAAAATCACTGAAGAATTCACATCTTATAACAATAGTAGAATCTCCAAATTTAAAATAAATAGAATCCAAAATCCAAATCCTCCAAAGTAGATGACATCGTGATATGTGATAGTGATGTGACAGATGCGCCTGCATCATTAGCGGATTAGAACTATCTCTTATGTATTATGTATCATTTATTGTTAATTATTAGTATAGTATGGGTTAACTCTTTATGAGCACTCTCAACAGGAGAGAGAGAAAGAATGATTAATGTAAAAGCTTCCATAAAACTAATTGAAATATCTGATTTGCAGTTTAGCACAATAGAATGATGTTTGGCAGATCCCTAATGGGACGGGTATGGGTATTCAAATTTTACCCGCAACACCCGCCCCGCCCCGTTATGAAATGGGACGAGTTCGGGTATGAATCATCTAGACCCGCCCCGCCCCGTACCCGATTCGATATAATTTAAAAAATTTAAAAATTAATACCTAAATAAAAATATTACTCGGAACCGGACCAACCGGTGCCTCGGCCTATGTTGAGGTGATTAATCAGAGTGAACAAACTAATATACAATAGTGTCCGGATCATTTTCTCTGTTTTGGTTATGCCAATGTTTAGTATACTGTCATTAGAAACAAGGTTCACGCTAACATATGATATTAATATTTTTGGTTTATAAATCAGTTGATACCTGTTGCTTGCAAGGGTCTTATAATTGCCTCATATTTGGTTCTTTTTAATTGTCCAATGCTTACTTTATATAAGAATCTATGCTAAGAAAGTTGGCAATCTGAAGAATTTATATGAC
>JAEMOT010002452.1:695885-706088 GCA_019297695.1 Apostasia ramifera | reverse complement strand
GGGCGGGTATGGGTATTTATAAACCCGACCCAAACCCGCCCCGTTGCCATTCCTATTGGCAAATAAAACTAATTAAAAGGTTAATGGATCTTTGTTAAAGATAACTCGAGGATCCTAGGAGGTGTCGTTTTGGGTTCACGAGTTAGGTTTAGATCAAGTTTTTCAAACAAACCATATCTTATCGGTTTTGGGCTAACTCGTATCCAACTTGAAATTTGATTATATTTTATAAAAAGTACTGAAAGAATAGTGTTAAATCTTGTTGGTAATACTAATTAAAAAATATTAGTTATCATAAAGCATTTTGCATGTGTTTTAGAGGGTTTTTAATTCAATGTTATTTTATATCACGTTATTTAAAGAAATTAATTGCATCTTTTGATGACATGTTTAGATATTATTATAAAAATTTATAAGATTATTATTCTAAATTGGCATCTAAATATAATATAAAATTGAGTGACATTTAGGTTTCCGTCTAATTATAATAGAGGGAGGTGAGATTGGATTTTTTTATTATCATTTTTAATATATTGATATTGAATCAAATAAATAACAATTTAGAGATATGTTGACGTGAGAGGTAGGGGGTCCCACGAGGAGTAGAAGAAGAGGGGAATCCCGAGAGACGGCGGCATGCAGATGGCTAAAACCTGTTGATTGAGGCTTAGAAGAAGAAAAAAATATCCAGAAAAGCACACAGGATTTAAGGTGGTTCAAGGATGAGATCCTCTACGTCCACCGGGACGAGCTCAAAATGTTTCACTATATCTCAAAGAAAGGCCGCTCAGGCCAAGTACAGAGATGACTAGAGCTCAGAAAGAGAATGACTCCCCTGTACAGAGGCGAAGAAGAAGATCTAAGTGCGACCTGTTCTTCTTGGTTCTTGCTCCCCTCCCCCTTTTTTTCCTTAAAGCTTTGTTCAGGGATATTTATAGGGCGCAGTGCTGATTTTCCAGAGTGGGATACACGCTTGGAATTGAGCTCGTGCTGGCGGTCCCACCTCTGTCAGTCTTGGGGAAGGCCGATAGTAGTGGGTGAAGCAAGTGGCTTCTTGGTCTTCGCGTCTTATGGGAACTCGTAGCAGTTGGAGTATGAGGCTCTTTGGTTTGTGTGCTTCATGGGGACTTGCAGCGGTTGGTGGAGGCAAACGCTGTCAGGATGTTCTGCAGGAATCCGGCGAAACATCGTGGACGATGGTATGCACGTTTGAATTATCGTATCCGATGATTGGCAATGCTGTAGCTGTAACCTCATGGCTAATGTTTGGTGGCTTGATGTCTGTAAGGGAAGGAATTTGGTTAGCGAAATATCATGCTAAATGTTTGCCACGTGTACGGCTGTGATACAGCGCTGGAGCCACATGTCAACAAGATAATATAGATATCTAGATAATATTGAACCATATGCCCTCTTAGTGAAATTCAAATTCTCAACTCAATATTAACTAGAACCTTTTTTATCAATATTTTTCGACGGAAATGGGCCAACATAAGCCAGTCAGCCTATCCCAATTCCGTGATCATTTAGCTGATCGAAGTTGAAGGCACATACTTAGTTGGCAATCCTCCATGATTACTAGCTCTTCCTTGGCTGATGGATACGAATCTTGATCACGAAACACTATCGTATAGTTACGGGTTCGCCTTCAGTGTAGCTATTCAGCTGACATTGCAGCCCCTCCAGATACCACTTGGCCTATATACATGCAGTGCCCTCCCTCGAAGTCGAAGAGAGGAGACTTTAACTAATCTATAGTTTTTGCGAGGCTCTCGGGAAGCACCTTTTTACTATTCTCACAACTTCTATACATAACTTCATATGATGCTGCTCTTAAGCCGCCACCCTACGGTTTCTCGCTGTCTACGAATTTTGCCGTAACAACTCAGTTGTCCTTTGTTTCTCCGTTCATCTTTCATTTCATTTTTCCGGTCTCATGGAATCCAACTCGTTCAAGAGAAGTTGGAAAAGACAAATTCGCGCATCAAGACCGCGTCCCTAACACCAATCGCGAGCATACATTTCTTAACATTTCGCAGTTAATCAACACAAAAACATTTTAATTTTTTTATGTCTTAATAATAGATATGTTTGACCAAGCTTTTGCACTTCAGACAATAAGCAAGACACCATTGAAGATGCACCAAATATTTGATTAATTCAACAAAATTTAAGTCATTTTCAAAGAAACAAGCAAAACATGCGATGTTTAATGGCTACCCTACTGGCTACTTTTTCCACGACAAAATTAATTAATATTTTATTTTTCAGAAAAAAAATGACAGATTCAAGTGACAATTTTTTTGGCTTCGTTTGGTTCAAAATTTTTTTTGGACCGAAAAAATATTTAATTTTTTAAATTTAACAAAAAAAAGTTTATTTTAATATTAAAAAATAGAAATAATTATCTATATGCCACACAATTTAGTTTTATTTATGTCTTACCCATCCATTCTTAGTTAATTACGTTATGCACACTTAAAATATTATAAAATCTTACATACACACATTTAAGTTAAAATTTAATTAAAATTTATTTGAAAAAAAAGTATTTTGTTAGTAAATCATTAAAATTATATTTTTACTCTTAATGGTATATATATTTTTTTTCATCAATACCACACTAAAGCGCTGATTTATCCTAAAATTAATTCATATCGCGGATGTCTCCTTCCTTTGTCGCCACTTAAACATCAAGGTTTTAAGATTTTCACTCAAAATATATTTAAATATCCTTAAAATAATATGATGAACGGCTTAGATTTTTTATAATTTAACTATAGCTAGGTTATTGAAAAATTATGATTACTCATTATAATATAAATAAATTAAAACGTGTGTATGTAAGATTTTATAATGTTTTGAGTGTACATAGCATAATTAACTAAGAATGGATGAGTAAGGTATAAATAAAATTAAATTATATAGCATATAGGTAATTATTCTTATTAAAAAATATGTAAAATAAAGTTTATTTTTATTATTAAAATTTATGTTGGACAAAAAAATTACATCGAATCAAACGAGGCCAAATAAGTTGTTCAGCACTTAATCTATCATTTTATATTTTTTCCTCAAATTTTGATACTATTTCATAATTTTCCTGCGGTCTGGTCCAGAACAAATTACTTGTAAACATAGGAGAAATTGCTAATTAGTTCTGGAGGCATTTGATATATTTAAGGTAGGCCAAAATTTAATGTTGATGAGTGAAGTTTATAGCTTGATGTGTTATTTTCTTATTGGGATAATTACTTACATGTCACATTATTTAGCCTTATTTATATATTATTCATCCATTTTTAGTTAATTACGTTATGCACACTCAAAACATTACAAAATCTTACATACGCACATTTTAATTTATTTCTATTATAATGAGTAATCATAATTTTTAAGGATATTTACCTGAGTCGTTTATCATATTATTTTAAGGATATTTAAATATATTTTGAGTGAAAATTCTTAAACATTGATGTTTAGGTAGTGGCATGGGAATGAGGCATCCGCGACGAGAATTAATTTTAGGATAAATCAGCGCTTTAGTGTGGCATTGAGGAAGAAAAAAATATGTATTATTAAGGATAAAAATATAATTTTAATGATTTCTTAATGAAATATTTTTTTTATCAAATAGATTTTGACTGAATTTTAACTCAAGTGTGTGAATGTAAGATTTTATAATGTTTTGAGTGTGCATAGCATAATTAACTAAGAATGAATGAGTAACGCATAAATAAAACTAAATGATGTGACATATAGATAATTATTTCTTTCTTATTAACACTCTTTATCATGGATGATATGAAAATCTTTTATTGAATCTCAATCACATGTAGCAAATAGAATTGAATGTTTGTAAAAGTTTTTATCAAGACATTTTTTAGCACACTCATGGGACTTTGATAAGCACACTCGCAAGTTTTCAATAACAATTCGTTTTGGATGAGATCGACTTTTGATCTAATTAATGATTTATCTCTTATCGATAGCCGTAGTTTTTTTAATCACCAAACGGTAAAAGAGAATGAACAATTACATGTCTTTATTTATTGAAATAATTTTTCAAGCCTTCTTTATATTTCTATAAATAGCACAAACATTGATGTGTTATGAACCTTCGACTAGTTAATCAAAGTCGAAGCTTATACTGAATCTATTAACTGCCTCCTAGGCCTCATTTTTTTTTTCCGCTTTTGTTGCACTAAGACTCATCTTTTTCATCTTATTTATCGACAAAAACTTTAGTCAGCATTCTTATATGATCTTGGCCTACTTAAATGACTTAAGTTCATGGTTACAAATAATTACAACAGCTTGAAAATAAGCTAATAAATTTTGATTGCATATATTTAGTGTAGATTGGTAAAAACTTTTTCAAAATTGCTAGTTAGAAAGGCAAACTCTTTATAATATTATGAGATCTAGAGAGAGAAAGAGATGGGCGCCACCTGCCCCTCTTTGTTGGCAAGCAGCTCCTCTACCCCTTCCTCGACGAGAGAGGGAGGGAAGGGGCATGCGGCTCCCTCCGCTAGCGAGCATCCCTTTACCCCCTTCGCCTTCGATAGCCTCCTGCACCGCCATCGGCTATGCTAGAGAGAGAGGGACAGAGGAGTATAATGATAATTTTAAAAAAAATTAATAATAAAAAACTAAAAAAAAATTATTTGATAATTTATTAAAACTCAGGTACTTAATATTATAATTTTAAAAATATGAATCTGACTTAGAGATCAGGGTGTAATTATTCCTTGAAATAATCAAGTGATGTCGTATTGATCTCATTAGTTCTCTTGAAAAATCCTGCCAAATATATTATTAAATATTAGTATGGGCTGCATTTATCTGAAATCTTATCCCCCATATAATCTTTTAGATATAGTAAATTTTTTTTTTTATCAAGATACAATCGTGGTTTTCCCAAATCGGGTCATTAATTTTTATGTAAAAATCTAATGTGATCCTATATATTTTTCTCATTATCTTATTTTTCTTTTCTTATTAGTTTGCATCAACTTTATAGTTCATAAAATTTTACCCCAAAAAAACTGAAATTCAAACCTTAATTATTTCATAATCGTATCCTTAATCATATCCTTGCAAAATACCATATATATATATATATATATAAATGCTAGTCGTTTACTTGAGAAGAAGCCAGTCAGAAAACCATTTGCTGTCGTTATCCTGTCGCCGGCCGAGAGTTGATCGCCGGCATCCATCACCGCCGTCCGATCCCATTATAAATACATACTCGCAAGCCCGTCAGAGAAAAAGATCGATAAAAACTAGAGCTTTGGCCCGAAAATGAGGCAGGCGGGGATCTACTCCGGCATCGTCCCGGGCAAGGCCGGCCCCCACTCGCTCCCCCTTTCGAGGATCAAGAAGATCATGAAGAGCTCCGGCGAGGACGTCAAGATGATCTCCTGCGAGGCGCCGCTCGTCTTCTCCAAGGCCTGCGAGCTCTTCATCCAGGAGATCACCGTCAGGGCGTACAAGGTCACCGTGCAGGGGAAGAGAAGGACGGTGCAGAAGGACGACATCGCTGCCGCCATCACCGCCACAGACGTCTTCGACTTCCTCGTCGAGATGGTCTCCGCCACCGCCGCCAAGGAGAGAGCTTGCGGTGTCCTCCTCAAGCAGTAGCTAACCGACCGATTATCTCTTGCTATCAAAGTTTGCGTTTTTGCCAACTTATAACTGAAAAAACCGATGAAACAAAAAAAAAAAAAAAATTGAATCTTTTAGCTCAACTGCTGAACAGCTATTTGACAGTACGTAGTTTTAATTTGCTTCAGGGTTATTAATTTGGCCCTAATCAAAATAAACTAATTAGCTAAATTATGTGAAATTAGCCAGCATGCATGTGAAAACACATATATATGTAGGATTAATATCCACTATCCATGCATGATCATAATATACTTAAGATCAATAACATTTTTTAAGCCAATTGATTACTAGAGTCGACAATTGATCTAAGACGTGTAGGAGGGAGATCGTTGATATTAGGGTTTCTTAATCCGATCATTAGGAGAGAAAAGAGAGTCGAAGTAAGGGCGTGAGAAAATGATATAGAAGATAGAGATAAAGAAACAATGGTTTTACTATGACTTAAGCTGGCCTGCCTGTTTGTTTAAAAATTTAAAATTAATCTGGTTTAATTTTAAACAGGCATATCACATCACATATAGAATTTAATATTAAAAATTAATTTTATTTCACATCCTACACATATTATTAAAATAATAACTAATTTATATCACATCTCTCACATATCCCAACATAATAACTAACGTTATTTCACATTATTCACAATTTTTAATAAAAAAAAAATTATCTAAATTTAATTTTAATCTTGTTAAATTAAATCTTACAAACAAACAGATCCTTAAAGTGCTAATTATACTTGGTTGGTTACAGTAAAGAGATTACACAATGTGATGAAAAGATCGTATGAGATGGGTTTACCGGAGGACTGATGCACGTAGTAGGGATGATGGGATTCCTATAATGGCATGTTTGGCAAAGCCCCAAAAATAGGACAAAAAATATAATAATAATATTTTAAAATTATTATAAATTTTAATAATTTTATTTCACACCCAACACAAATTTCAACCTTAAGGCCTCGTTTGGTTCGAGGGGAGTTTTTTGCCCAACACAAATTTCAACTATAAAAATCAACTTTCTTTCACATCTAATACAAATACGAATATCAGAATTAAAAGTATTTCACATTTTACATATTTTCTAATAGTAAAATAAATTTCTCTTCCATTAAATTTAAAAAATAAAATTATTTTTTTTTCATGTCTAAAAAAAAAGCTCGAACCAAACGAGGCCTAAAAATTAACTTTATTTCACATCCAACACAAATTTCAACCTTAAAATCAACTTTATTTCACATCCGACACACCTCCTAATATTAAAATAAATTTCTATATTTCCCATCAATTCTATAAAATAAAATATTTTTTTTTATCTAAATTTATCCTCTAACCAAACAAGCTGCCTGTGTACTTTTTAGATATTTCTTGTCTCATCTTTAGTGAAGTAATGATTTTTTGCTCATGTTATTGAGGGTTGACCGCTCGGAGTTGTAGAGTCTCCTCCTAGTGAGTGGCTTCATCTTCCTATATATTCAGGAATTGATCTTGCCAAATTAGTTCGCCATGGCTTGGGTTAGAGAGTGGCCTCGTTTGGTTCGAGTTTTGTTTTTAAATAAGAGAAAAAATATTTTATTTTAAATGTTTGATAAAAAAAATTATTTAAATATTAAAAAGTATGTAGAATGTAAAATAAAGTTGATTTTAATATTCATATTTATGTTAGATGTGAAATAAAATTAATTTTTATAATTAAAATTTGTGTTGTACTAAAAAAACTTCTTCAACCAAACGAGGCCTTTAAAGTGTGTCGTAGATATTAAATTTATAAAAAAAAAATTATCCTAATAAAGGAAGATAATGCCACACCAATAGTTACATCAGATCTTTCTTTAAGTTTGGGTAATTAACTCTTATAGGCGTGGCAATACTGAGAGCCATCCTTGTATCAAGATTTAAGAGTACAGAGAGTTTCTTCCATCCTAAGTTTTGGGAGGAAATCGTATGCATGGTGACGACTCACGAGTGGCTATTGCTTATTGTTTGACTGCGGATGTCTGTGTTATGATGATGCTCGTAGTTACTTGAATGAGTGGATACTTTCGAAAGACGTCAACATACAAAATTTCTTACGATGAGACACTAATTTTTTTTATCAACTTTTATCTTGTTGGGTGCCTCGTTCAGTGTTTATTTACTAATTAACTCACGACGTTGTAGACACCAATTTGATTAAGTTTGTAATTATTTTTCTTCAATTTGATTAAGTTTGAAACATCATGCATTAACCTTTGAAGCTGTTTGGAGCCTCCCAAACCTCGTGAGTGAGGTTTGGAGCCTCCCAAATTTCGTGAGTAAGGTTTGGAGCCTTCCAAACATCTTGTATGACCCTTGTTCAAACAGCTCTCCCAACTACATCGGGCACGATGTTTCTCAGTTATACCTATCACTGTCAGCGTGCTTTGACCGCACCGTTTCCAAAGCAACATGCTTCTTTCAGTCACGCAAATCAAGGACCTGCGTGCTTCAGCCATCACGAATCCCCAGAAGCAGTACCAAGATCCAAAGGTCAAGCTCTCTTTACTGACTCTAGTCCCTCCAGTGGCCGACAAGCGATGCGAGCTCAAAGCTTGTTCCCCTCCTTTTCTCCGGAAAACCAAGATAAAGCTGCACCATCCGCTGCCTACAAATACCAAGGAACAGGCTTCAAGCGGAAGATCCGAAAATCGAGTACCCAGGAAGAGCAGAATTCTTCCTCTATCACCTCTTGTAAAACAGGAGCTTGAGAACAAGAAAAACTCTCTTTCTCCTTCTTTCTCTCTCTTCGTCTTGTAAGCTCTTTGTATTATCCTTCACGGCTACCTTTTTCCCATTAGTGAAACTTCTTCGCTGACCTCTAGGTGAACGTAGGAGATTTTCTCCTTGAACCACCTTAAATTTTTATGTGCTGTTCTGGATGCCCCGAACTTTCTCTCTTTTTTGATGTTTCTTGGGATCCCCTATATCCTACGTCAGTAATATGTCATACATATAATATTAATTTAATGCTAAAAAGTGGGTTCTAAATGTTTTATATGTAAATAATTAAATTTATTATGTATAAATATATATATCTAATTAGGTTAAATTATATGTTGTAAATAAAAATACGTAAATTTATGTGGCTTCGTCGATGGACAAGCTGGTTTGAATTTTGGACGCCAACTTCGGTTAAAGCCATGAAAAACAACCACCACAAATGACCAGACACGTGGCAGCATTCCATTAGTTGCTTTGATGACATATGAACCCACTAGTAGATGACATCATCGATGACCGAAGATCGATCGAGGCATTTACAAATTTACCACAACAACAACAAATTTTACATATTAATATTTTTAATACTATAAAATCTCAATAATTAATTATAAATTAAAATTTATTAAAACCTACAGTTATGCTGATTTTATTATAAGAATATGATTGTTGATACAATTGTTTTCAATAAAATAAAATAAAATATTATTATCTTGTATACAACTTAATAATTGAAATACAGTACTTTTTTTATTGCTAGACTGACACAAATGTGATTTTAAATATAATTTCAGTAAATTAAGTTTAAAATTTTAATTTACTGATTAATTTTAATTTATTAAATAATTTAATAAATTAAAAACCTAAACTATAATTTATTAATTAATTTATTAATGATTGAGGATACACTATATTTTCCTATGCTATTATATTGGATGAAAATTTTCAATATTTTCATAAATTTTATATATTATCATTTTAATATAAGATATACGAATAATCAACCGTAAGAAATTTTTTGCTCAATATAAATGATAATATTTGAATATTAAAAGGCCCCGTTTGTTTGCGTATTTAAAATTAAATTTATTTAATTTTAATCAAGCATATCACATCACACATAAAATTTAATATTAAAAATTAATTTTATTTCACATTTTACACATATTACTAAAATAACAACTAACTTATATCACATTCCTCACATATCTTAACATAATAACTAACTTTATATCACATTCTTCACATACCTCAACATAATAACTAACTTTACTTCACGTTATTCATAATTTTTAATAAAAAAATATTTCTATTCAAGTTTAATTTTAATCTTGTTAAATTTAATTTTACAAATAAATAGACTAAGATGTAATTTTATTTCTGCGTGAGTTATACTTTGTATTTATCTTATTTATTTTCTTTTCTATATATCCATTTTGATCTAAAATAATTGCATTGGTAGTTATAATATTTAATATATTTACAGCTATCTATTAGCACCAAAATACGAAGAAAACAAAGTGATTGAAGATTTCTTCGTAAGATTAATTGAAGTGAAAATCACAGAAAAAATAATTTTTAAAAATGAGAGATAAATAATATCTCTTTTAAAAAAAATAAAATAAGAAAGTTCTCTTTACAAAGAATTGAGCCATGTAAGTGTAATTATAAGCTCTGATTTCTTCCCTTTTTTTTTTCTCCAGTTTGGTGCGAGGACCAAAATCAGAACTAAAATAATACTAATTTAAATAATAATAATAATAATAATAAATAATTTTTTTAATTATTTTACATA
>JAEMOT010002452.1:680118-693938 GCA_019297695.1 Apostasia ramifera | reverse complement strand
TAATAAATAATTTTTTTAATTATTTTACATAAATTTTAATATAAAAAAAAAATTATTTTACTTCACATACTAAATAAATTTTAATAAAAATATTTATTTTATTTCACATCCTAAACCAAAATATTTAAATCGAATATTTTGATTTAGAATGTAAAATAAAGTTAATTTTTTTTATTGAAAAGTATTAAGTATGTGAAGTAAAATAATATTTTTTTATATTAAAATTTGTATAGAATGATGTAAAAAATATATTTATTATTATTATTATTATTTTTTAAATTAGTACTATTTTGGTCCTGATTTTGATTCTCACGCCAAACAGGGCTCTCATTTTTTCTTTACTCATGTTCTAAATTTTATGAAATAAATATAATACCCTAAATTGAGATAATATGTTGAACACGTATTTAAATAATTAGATTAAAAAAATTATATTTAGATAACTTATGATTTTAATTTTTAATAAATTTCTCTCAAATTATTTAACACATAAGTCATATATATAAATTTCAGGCTGATGAGAATTTTATCAATTAAAGAATTTATTTGGGTATTTAATATTAAAATTAGAAAACTAATATGCGGTTCTAATGAATGATTAATTAACTCGTCGTAATTTAGAATTTTAATTTACTAAATTATTTAGTGAATTAATACTTAATTTAATTTAATATTATATTATATTATTTAAAATTTAATATTTAGATAATATTTTTTAATAATAATTTTATAATTTTTATAAATTTATTAAATTAAATATTTTTTTTTTCTGGTTAACATCACGGAACATTAAACCATACCCACGTCGAAATTGAATTTAATTGAAGAGCTACTGTGCTGTCCCTAATATTTTAATTGAACGGCTTTCGGCATTTCTAATGGTGGATGGTCCTCCAGGAGGCCACAATTGTACGATAATTTATTGCAGTCGAACAGTGTAATACGTAAATTTTATAGCTGTCCTTTGACTTGCGACATTTGCGTGCGGGTCCCACCATCACGGCTCGACATACGTAAAAATTTTTATCACATATTTATCATAAAATATCACATATATAGCAAATTTTATCATATATGTATTATAATATATCTTATACGTAGTAATTTTTCTCATATATTTATCATAATATATCTCATATATAGTAATTTTGCTCACATATATATCATAATAGTCTACCAAAATTATTATATATGAAATATTTTATGATATATAATTATATATGTGATAAAAATTATTACGTATGAGATATATTATGATATATATGTGAGCAAATTTGCTATATATGAGATATATTATGATACATATATGATAAAATTTAGAAATAATTACCTACATGCCACACCATTTCACTTTATTTATGCGTTACCCACCCCTTCTTAGTTAATTACATTATGCACACTTAAAACATTATAAAATCTTACATACACACACTTTTATTTGTTTTCATTATAATGAGCAATTATAATTTTTCAATAACCTAACTATAGTTAGGTTATAAAAAATTTGAACCGTTCATCATATTATTTTAAAGATATTTAAATATATTTTGAGTGAAAATCTTAAAACTTTGATGTTTAGGTTGTGGTAAGGGAAGGAAACATCCGCGACGTGAATTAATTTTAGGACAGATCAGCGCTTTAGTGCGACATTGAGGAAGAAAAAAAATATGTACTAGCTATTAAAGGTAAAAATATAATTTTAATAATTTATTAATGATTTTTTTTTAAATAGATTTTGATTAAATTTTAATTTATGTATATATGTAAGATTTTATAATGTTTTGAGTGTACATAGTGTAATTAACTAAGAATGAATAGGTAACGCATAAATAATGTGAAATGATGTGACATGTAGGTAATTATTTTTAAAATTTATTGTATATTAGATATTTTATGATATATATATATATATATATGATAAAAATTATTATGTATATTAAACTGGTGAGATGATGGGACCGGCACGTAGGGCTGCCGCAAAATCTACGTGCTTGCTGTCAGAGTGCAATAATTTTTCCAATCGTACGCGCTCCACCCTGAGAGGCTGAGAGAAGGGAAGAGGCCACGGGGGAAGAGAAGAGAGGAAGAGATGGCTGGGCTAGTGGGGGTGACTGCGGCGCCGTTCACGTACGTGTCGCACGTCCTGGGATTGGCGGCGGCGGTTCTCGTTCTCGTTTGGTGCGTTCACTTCCGCGGCGGCCTCGCCTTCGTGGCCGTCAACAAGAATCTCATCTTCAACGTAAGCAGATCGAGCTTTCTTCTTATGTCCGATGGATGGGTGGGATGGTTAGGGTTAGGGTTTCCGATCGGCAACTGTTTGTTGAGTCATGAGTGTGCGTTATGCTGTTGATTCGATTAGGGATTTGACTCTTTAACCCTTTGATCGACTAAGGGTTGTGCTGTTGTTTTGATTAGGGATTCTATTCAACAATCTTTTAGATTTGACAGAGGGGGTGTGCTTTGTTCGTTGAAGAACATGATACGCTTCTTTTTCAGTGCATCGTCATTCCCTTAATTTCAGTTTTTGAAAATCTACCCAATTTTTTCCCTCTTTTAAAGAGGCTTTTCTGTCCTTGAGAATATCTCGCAATACAGCTCTTGCCTTATATCTGTGTTCTTTAGGATTTCACTCTGCTATAGCATTTTCGTTGTGGTTCGGCTGAAGGATACTTATTATTCATGATAGCTGTCATAAAATCATTATATTGTTCTGAATGATTCTGCAAAAATGATTGAACTTACAAAATTTTCTGATGTCATGTTTGATTATTCGTGCTTTCAGCTTCATCCAGTTTTCATGCTTATTGGCTTCATAATCATTGGTGGTGAAGGTATGTAACTTTGAGCCTTTAAATCATTTTGCCTTGGATAATCTTTTGGCTGAATATGGCTTTTGCTGAACTTAAAATTCATGCATTTTATGGCAAATCCTGAATGAATACCAGCTCTTCAGCCATGAAATGTTCAGATCCAATCGTTGACTTGATTTACCTACTGTTTTAACAAACGTTCAGCTATAATGAGCTATAAAGGACTTCCTGGGAGCAAAGAAGTTAAGAAACTGATCCACTTGATCCTTCATGCAATTGCGATAGTTCTTGCTGTTGTTGGTATCTGGGCCGCCTTCAAGTACCATAATGATAGCGGAATCGCAAACTTGTATAGCCTTCATTCCTGGGTTGGTCTCGGAACAATCAGCTTGTATGCCATTCAGGTAAAATCTACTACACAGTAACTCATTTCCAATGATCTAATTCTAGCTATATTAGCTCAAAGCTTTTTTGATCCAAGATCTCAAATCCAAGTCCATGCGAGTAGATGCGTCGTATAACTTGAACGGACACAATAAAAGGAAAAATTACGGAGGAGAGTGTTACTGGATTAGAGATTAAAGAAATTGGAAGATAAAAGGGTAGGTCAAAGCAAACTTGATTAGAGGTTATGCTAAAAAAATATTGCCAATAGAGTTAGGACTAAGGCTTGGTTGTTGTTGTTGTTGTAGAGTTAGAAATAAGGCCTTGTCAAAAAAAAGGGGGGGGGAAGAGTTAGGGAGTAAGGATGTAGGTTTCGAAGGACATGACTAATTGGTAGAAATTATTCATTAGGTTGAAATCAAATAGTTGGAGAAAGACTATTGATTATGATAATTACCTGCATCATCAAGCATTAAAATCCTGCATTCATTTGCTCTTTCTTCTATGGCATTCAAACGAAGGCTCAACGAGTCTTCCTAGATGTTTTAGGACTTTTCCCTGCATCTTCTTTGGTTACTTGTAGATCCAGGAGGATGAAAGCATGATTTTAAATCTCAAGCTTTCAATAGAAAACAACTCGAACTGTATTAGCAGTAGGTTTTTGCTAGACTTACCGTTAATATGCATTTTAAATTCAAAAATTCTAGGCACAAAAAGGCGGGAAATTAAATCGAAGATTTGAAGATTAGTGGGATTCATTAGTTACTATTTAGTATCCATTAACATTTGGTATACGTGATCAATATCTGTTATTTGCTTTCTTTGGTATATTTGTGGTATTTTGCTATTATTTATTTTACGTATTTTCTTTTATCATGTATGGGTTATCATCTTCCTTCTTGTCTTTGTCCTCTTTCTTTTTTTTCTTCCCCTTTAATTCTATATCACCACTACTATTTTGAAGTTAGGGAGCGTTCGTTTGAATGTTTTTTAGATGTTCTGATATCTAAATGCTATCTTTTGAATAATAATTCTATAATATTTTACAAAATTATATATGTCATTAAATCAAACAACTATTTTTTTTAGATAACATAACATTAAAATAGCACCGAATCAAATGCTCGCTTAAACATTTTCATGAATTTCATGTAACTTTGTAAGAACTTAATCACTTCCTGTAGTGGATCTTCGGGTTCATCACATTCTTCTTCCCCGGTGCGGCACCATCTCTGCGGCGAAATGCACTTCCCTGGCACGTTCTGTTCGGGCTCTTTGTCTACATTCTTGCCATTGCCACCGCAGAATTAGGGTTCTTGGAGAAGCTCACTTTCCTTCAAAACGGTGGCCTTGCAAAGTATGGCACTGAAGCCTTCCTGGTGAACTTCACGGCTTTAGTTGTGATCTTCTTCGGAGCCTTTGTCGTAGTTTCAGCTGTTGCTCCAGCCTCCACTGAAGAACCACAGGGCTATGTCCCCATTGCAGAGAGCTAATGAGTGAAGAAGGAAGAACTTCAAGGAGGCTGTTACCAATCATGGAGATTAATATGCATATTTGTAGACTTCACAGCCTTTACTGGATTACTGTAGTAAACGGAATAGGTTGGCTGATAAACGCAATGGTGAACATTTTGATCATTTTGTGTGTTCATTGTCTCTGAGTAATTAATAAATTGTATACTTCATGAATTTTTTTTTTTTTTTTTGCACTATCATTATCATGAATTTTGGTGCTTTGAATTGTTCGAGTGCTATAAGTGGGGCTGATATTTGTCGATTTGGAGCTAGTTGGACCAAACTTGCAGTCGAAGTTCTCTACCTCAAATCGAATGATGTTTGCCACAGTTAAAAGTTTTGTTTTTAATTGAATTTTTTTTTGTTGGTTCGAGTTGCAAGAAAATTAAATTGATTTTAAAAAGACTAGAATTTGTAGTATTTATTCAGCTATTTTTTACTTCAAATGCCGTTATCTAAGATACTAATATTTTGGCTCTGTTTGGTGCGAGGATTAAAATGAGGACCAAAATGGTACTAATTTAAAAAAGGGGGATTTACATACAGAACACTGAATTTATCGCAAATTACGCATTTCACTATCTTTTAGTAAATATTACACATATTACACTCTTTTTACATTTCTATTGTTACAATAGAAATGTAAAACCCATAAGCAGAGTATGATATGTGTAATATTTACTAAAAAATGGTGAAATATGTAATTTGTGATAAATTCAGTGTTCTGTATGGAAATCCCCCTTTAAAAAACAACAATAATAATAATAAATAATTTTTTAATCATTTCACACAAATTTTAATATAAAAAAATATTAATTTACTTCATATATTTAATAATTTTTAATAAAAATATTAATTTTATTTCACATCTTAAGATAAAGTATTTTATTCGAATATTTTAGTCTAAGATGTGAAATAAAATTGATATTATTATTGAAAATTATTAAGTATGTAAAATAAAATAATATTTTTTCATATTAAAATTTGTGTAGAATGATTAAAAAAATTTATTTATTATTATTATTATTATTTTTTAAATTAATATTATTTTAATTCTCACGTCAAACAGGGCCAAAAATTGAAATTTTTGCATGATTTATATGCATCGTTGATTGTTTGAAACTGTACATAATTAATTAATTAGTTAAAAATTAATTCTGAAACCCCTATGTTAATAAAAAAACATAAATATATTTACATAATTAACTTATATATTTTAATTATTTTTCAACTGAAATTAAATGTGAAGATACGAAATAGTTATATTAAACTGTAGGTGAAATATTTGAATTAATATACATTAATAAGATAATTCTCTTTGAATTTATGTTATATTCTCAAATTTTATTTAAATTACTTTTTAAACTTCGCATTATTTTTGTGTAATTGAATCTAGTATACTATCCTTAACAATTATAATTGCTAATATATCATATAATTCAATCAAACTAGATAATTATGCTCAAGAAATGCATAATATTATTTTTACCTTATTTTATTTAAAATAAATATAAATAAATAGATGCATGTAACTACACATCAAATATATTCAACATATAGAGAAATTATTTATAGCTCTTATGAGTGATTTTGAAATTTGATTTTTAATAGAATTTTTATATAGCTCCTATATAGTAATAGTGTTACATAAATAAAAATATTTTTTGTACTTGAGTGGTACTATTGTAATATAAAAATACTAGTTAAATTTGAAATTAAAAGTTATTTATTGAGAACTTATATGTATGTATGTATGTATATATATATATATAATCATAATGGCAATTATATAATTATCATTAATCTTTTAATTTAAGTTAAATCAGTAATGTAAAATATTAATGTACTGTATTCTTATAAAAATTATAAGAATTTAGAATAATCGCATGATTTATTAAAGATTTGAGTTAAATCAAATTAAAATGATATAAGAGAGATGATTGATGATTTATATAGAAATGTGGGAAAAATAAGAGATTAAAATGTAATTTTTCCCAACATTCACATACATTTCATTTGTTTATAGTATATGAATTTACTAAATATGTTTACAAAAATGGTAAATTTAGTATCTCTATTTGTAGAAATTTTAACTGCTCTAATTAATTATTTGAATAATAATTATTTAAAATTTTAACTGATCTTTGATTATTTATGACGTGAAATTCATTTTATTGGATCTCAGGTTGTAATAAATACTACTTTATTTCAATTCTATTTGACATGAAAAACCTCAAAAGAGAATGAGGCAGTTGTTTTTAATATTTTTTTACTCAATATATATTTACATGTTTTTAATGACTGATTATATAATTTTAAGGATAATTACCTACATGCCACAAAATTTAGTTTTATTTATATCTTACTCATTCATTCTTAGTTAATTACGCTATACATACTCAAAATATTATAAAATTTTACATACACACAAAAAATTTGAGTCGTTCATCATATTATTTTAAAGATATTTAAATATATTTTGAGTGAAAATTCTAAAACCTTAATATTTAGGTGACGATAAAAGAAGGAGATATCCACGGTGTGAATTGATTTTAGGACAAATCAACGATATAGTGTAGCATTGAGGAAGAAAAAAATATGTACCATTAAGAGTAAAAATATGTACCATTAAGAGTAAAAATATAATTTTAATGATTTACTAACAAAATATTTTTTTTTAAATAGATTTTGATTAAGTTTTAACTCAAATGTGTGTATGTAAGATTTTGTAATGTTTGAGTGTGCATAGTATAATTAACTAAGAATGGATGTGTAAAACATAAATAAAACTAAATTGTGTGGCATGTAGTTAATTATTTTATAAATTTATTATAAAAAAACCGTACAATTTAAAGCTTTATTCTCTATTTTTTAATAATATATAATTTATGTAGAATTTGTTAATCTCTTAACATTAATTTGTTTTCATGATATTTTAATTTTTTTCAATATATATATATATTTAATAAATTTATTTTTATTTTTTTGAAATTCATAATAAAGTTTACATATTAATTATTATTTTAAATTTATTTTAAAAATAATACTTAAAATCATTTCAAATTATATATATTATTTTATTTTAATTTAAAATTAATAGTTAAATACATATAATTAATATATAAAAATATACCAATTTACAAATAGATGTTATTAACATTATATTTAATATATATTTCAAATTAAAGTTCACTAAATTGTTATTTAAAAATTTAAAAAAATTTGAAAAAGACAAAAAAATAATTTGAGAAATTAAGAAGATCTAATAAATATCTAAAATTTAAAATCATTATTTAAAAAATTTATGATCACAATAATAATAGTAATAATAATAATAATAAATATTAATTGATTCTTAGAGTATAATATTTACATTTATTTTTTTATAATGATTTTTAAGAGTAAGATATACTTCAAAGCAGACTAGAAATTAATTCTATATGACATTTATTTCTTAAGAAAAAGATAATATATTAATACTGATTTTATACCATAAGGAAATGAAATATTTTGTAATTGACATATGGGAATAAATTTCAAAAAGAGTAATTTGCATATTTTATATAATTTTAAAATATAAAAAATATGTAATAATTTAAAAATAGATATTGTTCACATTATATTTATTCTATATTTCAAATTAAAGTTGACTGCTCGTTATTTAAAATTTTAGTAAAAAATTGGGAAAGATATAAAAAAATTTTAATTTTAAAAATTAAGAAGAGCTTATAAATATCTAAAATTTAAATTACAATATATAAAAACTTTTGATAATAATATAATAATAATAATAAATTAATTTATTTTTAGAGTAAAATACTTTAATTTCTTCTCCTTTTATAATGTTTTTCAAGAAATTAAGATATATATCAAAACAACGTGGACTAGACATTAAAATTTATTTATCATCTTTAATGTATAAATTTTAATATAAAAAAATCAACATATATTACTTTCTACTTAATTTTCAACCCATCAATCAATTTTATTTCATATATTATATACTTTTTAATATAATTAATTTTATTTTTTATTATACACTTATTATTTGAACAAATCAGTGCACACATAGCATTAAATAAAGATAACAAAATTACGAGAATCATCCAATATCAGTTTTAAGAATATTACAAAAATTAATAAAAAGTATATCTCTCTTCAAATAAAAAAATCCACACTACTTATATTATATAAAATATATATAATCTTATAAAATTGGAATAAAACAAATATGCCTATGATAATGCTCAAGCTCATAATCTAAAAAAAAAAAAAAAAATGCTCAAGCTCATAATCTACTAGTTTGGAAATTCAAGCAAGAAATTATAGACATAAAAACATAGGGTTTCATTTGCTATTGTAATCATTCAGATTCTGCCTTACAAAGTGATTAGATGTTAAGATCAAAATATTATATTTATATAAATAATTAAACATGTTTAAAAATAAAAAATTAATAGCAATCTTATGTCATATAAGCACAATTTTTATATTTCTTATTTCTAATATATTAATTAAATTATCAATATAATATTAAAATCTAAGGACATTCATTGCATAATTTTTTCGATAATATTTATTTAGAATCAAGTTACTACTCAGGTATATTTTTCATAAATATTTATAGGTGACATCACGACGTAAATATTAATGAGCGAGATCAAAGCATAGAATACTAATCTTGAAGCACCGAAGTCAAACCAAAGTATTGATGGCTGATCATGGAAAATATCAACTAGCCCTTTAATTAGTTAAAGAGAATTGGAGTCAAATTAATAAAATTATTGTATGAAAAACTACTTTAAAAATTATTACGAGAGAAGGAGAAAAAAAAATTATATTATATAATTATAATGGAAGCCATTAGAGCTTGGCTGTTGGGTGCGCTCGGCAAGGCAGAGGCTGGGTGTGTACAAGGCAAAGGGCTGAAGGCTTGGTTGCTGTTGGGTGTCCACGGCAGAGAAGCAAGCAAGGCAGAGAGCTTGGAAGTTTTTTTATCGGGCATCAATGGCAGCTAGACCTTAAGCTTGATCTGTTTCTTTTCTTTTTCGCACTGTTTTTAATTCGTTTATTTCGCTAAAATATAGTTTTAATTTTATATTATTCTAGCAAACTCTAGTTTTAATTTTCATCTCATTTCAGTAAAAATACTTTCATTTTGTAGCTCATTTTTGAGCTGTAATTCAATTTTTATTCAACGTTTTATGTTCTAATTTAAATCTCTACTCAATCGCATTTAAATATTTAATATTTTCGTTTGTATTTTATCTCAATTAAATCATTTTAAAGAGACTATGTTCGATTTATTAGATTCGACCCGTACTCGCACTTGCTTTCTACAATATTACTGTGCGCTTACGGTTTAACTAGTTTTCATACCAACACTAGGGGTGGTAATATATGACCCGATTCGTAAACCGGATCCGAATCCGACCAAAACCCGACAGATATGAGTCATAAATTTTGACCCATTTATTAAAGGAGTCGAGTTTAAGTTAAGTATAATCAGATCAGTTCTGGTTCGTGTTGAAAATTTATCAAAAAATACTCTATAAATGAGTCGGATCGACCGACTAACCCAACCCATTAATTAATCGGGTCGGATTCAAGTCATGGATTTTGACCAATTTAATAAATGAGTCGGGTTTGGGTTGAGGCTATTCGGGTCGAGTCGGATTTGGGTTCAACTTGAACCCGACCCGCTGACCCGTTTGCCACCCTATTGCAAGCCCAGCCAAAATTGCATTGCCAAAACTTCAGATTGATTTTCACCAATACTAAACAAAAAGAGTAACACCAAATAAAAAAGCCCTGATTCATACGTTAAATGTTTGCAAGAGAGTTGATTTAATGAACCTCAATAAATGTAACCATGCTAAACTTCTGCAATAATCCCCAAAATTACAAAAAATATCCTATGATTGAAAGCTTGAACTTGGGGATGATTGCCTTAATTTCGCCTGCAAGACCAACCCAACTTCATCTGCCATACTTTTCTTCTTCGAAGCCATCTGCATTTTACAGTTGTAAATTTCAGTGAAAGAAGTGCCAACCCTACTTCATGCAGCTCCTTTTCCTTATTTCCATATCCTTTATTTTTTTGAAATTAGACTGTTTATATTCAATATCTCCTCCTCCAGTGCTAATCAATTCACAACCATATATTATATATGTATGTATGCATGTAATTACAACATATATATGATCAAACAATAATAAAATGTGATATGTAATATAGATATAAAATACAAGTTTACTTCAAGATACAAGGTCAGAATTTGATCTCAATCAACTTGAAATTGGCAACCAACCTTAAAACAAACACCAAGAATGAATCAGGGAAAACTGGTTGAAAGGCAATTTAATGAAAACCCTGTTTCTATTGAAAGGCAGATAATTACATTGTAGCCAACCATACAGAACTGACTACTGAGTTAGCTAAATTTGAGAAATAATAATATCACATGCTCACCTTTCACCTAAAAAACTGGAAATTGTTAAAACTATCATTAAACTAGTGTGTTTTCCTCTTTCTTTTGTTGAATCAGAGTACAAGTACTTACAGCAGTAAAAGTAACAAACAATAACAACAAAGCCTTAATCCCAACCTCCATGAATTTCTTTTCTCCATCTAGCTCTACGAAAAGTAATGCTCTTTGATAATGAAAGTGACTCAAGGTCAATATTTTATGATGCTATCGAAGTCAAATTTTTCGACTATACATTCCTCTCTTTAACTTTGTGAGAAAATTTTTTTGACTATAGAATACTATATAGTATTATGAGTAGATGTTCAAAATCATGAAAAGTCTACAGAAAAGCCTACCACCAAAGCTCTTTGACACAATAATTAAATTCAAAAAAGGAACAAAAAAACACAAAAAATGCGAGCATTGTGCATCAAGATTTGACAAAAAACAAACCTCAAGAAGCTCTTCATAATTAGATTTGAGTAAATTGACTTTTCGCTCACAATAGTCCTTCCCTTCTGCTGTGGTTTTCTGTAGCATGCAAGTCAATATCATCATGATAAATGCCTAGCTTCATCAAATAGGGGTACAACACATCAAAGTAAACATGCAACAAACCATGCTATAAAATGATTTTCTTCTCCATGCCAAACTCAAGTTAATTACGACTTCACTAAACTTCAAAAATCAAACGTGGAAGGGTAAGCATGGGAATAGCAACATATTTCTCTGGCTTTATTTAGAAAGTCATAAAAACAAGTTCGGAGAAGAAGATAGGTAATCCAAGTTAAATTCTCAAATGTTAAATGTTAAACGAAACAAGATTGGCATCACAAAAATGAAAAGATTAAACCATGCGAATAAAAATAAGAGTTTATTTTATCTTATAATTTTTAACAGATTTTTGTTGGAATATCATTCATTCTCCTAGTTTTTTTTTTTTTTTTTTATAGTATTCATTTTCCTAGTTTGCATGCTTACAGATTTCAATTTAAATGACATCATCAGCTTAGCTGCTTCTTCAAAGAGGTTAGAAGAAATAACTGAATCATAAAATACAATATGGCAACATAAGGACCAAAACAAGTCTAATCTTGTGCTTTACAAATAGGACCAACAATTATGTTTGATACTCGGAACTAGCCCAAATTTTATTCCATTTGAACTTAAATCCAATCAAATTAATTTTCTTGGGTCAGTAGCATTTAAGTCCCTCTTGTTTGCCCTTATGTGCATATAGGCCTCTCTAGTTTTCGAATTAAGTATATTGATCCACTAGTTTAGGCAAAAGTGCAAATGAGTCCTTTATTTGAAATAGACATTACTTTTATAGCAAAGAAACCTATGAAAACATTTACCTTCACAATAGGATTGAGTGAGAAGATTGGACAACTGTTATTACCAAACAAGTCATAAAAATAGTTACTTTTTTGCTATGACGATAGCAACATCACCAAAAAAATGACCTCAATCTGCTTAATTTGAAAACTAGGACATATATGCATATAAGGGCAAAGAAGAGGGACCCAATTGCTATCTACCATTTCTTTCAGTTTTGGCAACTAGAAAGTAAACCACCGTAAATAAATTTAATTAACTTGAAATCTCTTAGTTCATACACAAATAAAAATATATGTAATTACAAAACAGATAAATGTATAGATTGCATTAGAATATCATGTACATATGTATACCACAGATAACATTTGTAAGAGAGAGAATGATACGCAAGCATATAAACTCACAATTCTCACACACGTACGCAGAAACATTTTTTTTTTTTTTTGATAATCCACAGAAACATATACACAGATATGTCTGTAACTACATATAAATACATAACAGGCAAATGTACATTCAATTATCAATGAATGAATAGAAAGTACACAATATTAAGACTTTTTGTTTGGTTTTGTATTGGGCGTGGTAAATCAACTTGAACTCAGATTTATTACAACAACAACAACAACAAAGCCTTAATCCCACTAGGTGGGGTCGGCTACATGAATCATTTGTTTCCATTGCGCTCTATCAGTTACCAAATTCTTATCTAAGTTTAAGTAACTAAGATCACTCCTTATAGTTTCTTGCCATGTCTTCTTTGATCTCCCTCTTCCTCTTTGTACATGGGCAAAATCCAGTAACTCAATTTTTCTAACTGGAGCTTCAATTGGCCTACGATTTAGATGTCCAAACCATCGAAGCCGACTTTCTCTAAGTTTATCCTCAATTGGTGCAACACTAACTTTCTTTCGGATATACTCATTTCTCATTCTATCCTTTCGTGTATATCCACACATCCACCTTAACATCCTCATTTCTGCAACATTTATTTTATTTGTATGTTTCTTCTTTGCAGGCCAGCATTCAGCACCATATATCATCGCTGGTCTTACTACAGTTTTATAAAATTTACCCTTAATTTTGGATGTGATTTTTCTATCGCATAACACACCAGAAGCATTTTTCCATTTTACCCAGCCTACTTGAATCCTGCTAATAACGTCATTATCTATTTCGCCATCATTTTGTATAATTGATCCAAGGTATCTATAGCGCTCACTCTTCTTGACAATTTGATCACCAATTGTCACATCTCCAATATAAGTATTCCTTTTTTGACTAAATGTGCACTCCTTATG
>JAEMOT010002452.1:661045-673886 GCA_019297695.1 Apostasia ramifera | reverse complement strand
ATTAATATATGCTTCTGAAACTCTGGCGGGCTCCCAAAAATACCAGTCTCATTTTAGTTTAAGCTTTTTTTAAGGATTAAAAAAATAATATATTTTATTTTTTTAAATTTAATAAAAAAATAGTTTTGTATTGAAAAATATATAAGATGTGAAACAAAATTAATTCTATTATTTGTATTTATGTTGGATGTGAAATAAAATTAATTCTTATAATTAAAATTTATATTTGACGAAAATAAATTCTTGAATCAAATGACTCTGCACAATAGATGTCTGTTTTTTATTGATAAAAAAATAAAATTATATAACAAAAAAAGAAAATTGTATATATAGTACTAAACAAGATACAATATTACAATATTGGAATACTAGTTCGAATGCTTATATTGTTAATTTTGAAAATGTTTTGGTTTGTATAAATTTAATTTTGAGAAAATTGATTTCGAGATAATAATTCTTTTTTTTGATAAAAAAATCAAGTGAATAAAATTCATACGAATTTCTTGAAAAATTCTTCGGCCCAGGCCCACTAAATTACACGCTATAAGAAAATTTTAACCGACCTTTCTGTGCTCTCCAGTCTCCACACGCGCACTCTCTCTCTCTCTCTCTCTCTCTGTGAAATCCTAATTTCGTTTGAATTTCCCGCGATCTTCGACGAGCTTTCAAGATTCTACCATGATCGGCGGCGTCGGAGGAATCAAGAAGTTTGCCGACCGCCTCCAGCTGCTGTACTCCGATTGGAAGGCGCATAAGGGCCGGCAGTGGCGAAATGCGGAGCTCGTCGTCGTGCGCACGCCCCAATCTTACGATGATTGCGATACCCTGAACGATTCGTGCCGATTCTTCCAATGGCTCTTCGGCGATTACGTGGCAGACTCCTACATCGTGTTATCACGCTCTCAGATCTACTTACTCTGCAGCCGCGACGACCTTTGGTGGCTGTGGACCAGAGGAGGCTGGGTCGACGCTCGGCTACTTCCTTCGTACATCGACGAAGCGAAGAAGGTGGCGGTGGATCTCGTCGTCAAAGATTGGGGCTCCGGACGCAAGCTGGCAGATGCGTTGGAGAAGATGGCGGAGGATCTCCGCACACAAGCGCTGACGACGAGCAAGAAGACGAAGCGGAGGAATTCCGCCGGCAGATGCAGCGACAGCGGCGATGGGGGCCGCCGGAAGACAGTTATTGTAGGGTTCATCGGAGAAGAGTCACCGGAGTTGGCGGAAGACGAGGCGGCGAAGGGCGTTGAGTGGACGGATGTGACTGATGCGTTCTACATTTTGGCTGGCATCAAGTGAGGAATTCTGGACTCTGTTCTCGAACGTTCTCTCTTCTTTCTTTAGTTCAAGGATCTGTAGTGCACAAATTAGGGCAGGCAATAATGTTGGAAGCTCAAATCTCCATTGGAATTCATTTGGCTTTCGATCGATTCAATTTCTTCATTCTGGCGTTCAATTTTGTCTCGTTTCTCTTACTTCCATGATCTGCGGTGCACAAACTCCATTTACAAGCTCTTGATTTTGATCAGCTTAAATGCTGTTTCTCATTGTGCCTCAAATTCAATTTGTCATCAATTAAAGCTAAAAAATCTACTCAATATTATATAAAATTTAATCAACTTAAATCTTAACTCAAGTTGTATCCAAGGTTTTGAAAACCGGACTGATTTCAGAACCATTAGACTGAAAGTTTCAAGGTTCAATGGTCGAACCGGGGTCGAACCGGGATGAAGTAAAAATTAAAAAAACTAATAGAATATAATATAAATATAGTTAAGATATATATTATTCACACATCAACACAATAATTAGACATAAAATGAATGTTTAATAATTAAATTTAACAAATAATATCTTATGTCAATAACCCAAAAAATAATTCCAAGCAAATCGAAATAACAATAACCCAACAAAATATTCACAAATCACAAATTGAGTATAATATTTAGTACATCATTAAAAGATCTGAACAAATGTATGCTTTATCAATATTAAAATACTAAATCTTTTTATCATTTCATATCACTAAAATACTAAAATACTAAATCATTTCGAAAGGATGGGGGCTGGAGAGGAGAGTGCGAGGTAAGAGAAATCGCGAGTTCGTGACTGTCGCACGAGTAGAGGCCGCAGAACGGAGACTGAGTTAGGGACACAGAATTTAAGAAAGTTTTTTTTAAAAAAAATTTTAAACTCAACCGGTCCAACCGTACCGGTTCACCGGTTGAACCGCGGTTTAGACCGGTTCTGGCCGGTTTTAAGCGGATCCGGTTATAAAATTAAACCGGACCGGTTGACTGACCGGTTCATGGTTCGACCGGTTGAACCGGCTGGTCCGGTCTGGTTTTTAAAACCTTGGTTGTACCATGTATGATAATAAAATAAATTTGTTGATTTTTTTATTATTTTTGAAAAATAAAATAAATTAATTTATTAAAAGTTAGGTTAAATATAAAATAAAATAATTGTTTAACATCAAAATTAGTGTAAAATAAGATATAAAATAAAATTTAAATATTTTTTAAATAAAATTAAAATTTTTATCGTGATTAAAATTAATCATAAATTTTAGATCATTATCAAACAAAATCAAAAAATAACAAAGATTAAAATTATCAATTCCAGTTTCTGTTCTGATTAATTTCAAATTTTTGAGGATTAGAGCAGGAATCATGGAAAGCCTTATTTTCAAATGAATGGGAGATTAATTCCCAAAATAACAGTGATTAAAATTTTTAAATTCAAGTTTTCCTTCAGAGTAATAACATTCTTCCATCCTTAAATCCAGTTTTCCTTCAGATTAATAATGTTCTTTCGAGCTCTGGCTGTAATTTAATTATAAGAGTAAATTGCCACTGTTCCTTGAGAACATTGGAGCGTTTCAAATAAGTCCCTTGTTTTCAAAATCTTTCATTTAGGTTTTTAAAGTTAACGTTAAATTTCAATCAGGTCCTTTTATGAATTAAAAAGACAAAATACTTCTTTCTCTCCCACCTCTGGAGGTGCTACGGGTGCACACGCTGTGAGCATGGTGGCTCGTGGCCCCTTGAGCTGGCGCAAGCTGGGCAAGCGCAGGACCGCAGCTGTAGCTAGGGTGCGCGTAGGCCAGGTCGTTGTAGCGTCCGTGCTCTCACCGGGCTTGAGTGCATGACGGCGTCAGCCGCGTGTGCATGGCCTACGTTTGCACAGGCAGCCGCGAGCTGCAACACTCTCGACCTGTGCGCTCGCGACACTACCGGAGGTGGAAGAGGCAAAATGTATTTTTGTCTTTTTAATTTCTAAAAGGACTTGATTAAAATTTATTGTTAAGTTTACATCAATATAATTGAAGGATTTTAAAAATTAAGAACCTATTTGAAATCCTCAAGTGACCTTAGGGACTCAATGGCAATTTACTCTAATTATAAAATAGAATCAGTGTTTTTGACTTATTAATTGCGTACAATCTTCTTTTTTTAATAATTGTGCACTTTAAAAGTATTAATCTAATGAAATAAATGTAAATTGTATGATTTTAATGATATTTGAGTACATTATTGTTGACATGGGAACTAGGGGTCCCAAGAGAGAGAAAGTCCCGAGAGACAGCGGTACATAAAGAGCTAAGCCTGATGATTAAGGCTCAAATGAGAGAAATACGTATCTAGAACAGCACACAGGGATTTAAGGTGGTTCAAGGAGAAAATCCCCTACGTCCACCGAGCGATCAGCGAGAGATGATTTCACTAGAAAAAGAAAGAGGGTGGTCGAAAAGATCAGTACAATGAGCGAACAGAAAAAAGAGAGCTTTCTTATCTCCAGCTTTTAGTATAAGGGTGATAGAAAAGAGATCCTGCGATTCCAATCAACCCCCCTTTCTTGAAGTCTGTTTAAGGATATTTATAAGCAGGAGATAAAAGTGCTTAGTCCACGCTGGTGGTCCCACCGCTGTCAGCCACCGGAGGAACCGAAAGCAATCAGTGGAGAGCTTGTCCCCTTGATATTTGCCATTCTCCGGGGAATTCGTAGTAGCTGAAGCATGTAGACTCTTGGTTTGTGTGACTAGCAGGAGTGCGTAGCATTAAAAATGGTGAGGTCGGGACACGTTGACAGGGACAGGCGCGACTGCGAAACATTATGGCCGATGATGTTGAAGATGGCTCGAAACATCGTGGACGATGCTTTGGGGGATCTTGGATATCTCGAAACATCGTGGATGATGCTTGGGAAGAGCTGGGATATGTCGTAGCTCAACCATAGTGGACGAGGTTTGCGAAGCCTGAATCATCAGGGTTGAGGGTTGATGTGACGCCCGTGGCCGAAGAGGGCGGGGAGTGATCGCCGGGTGATGTTCTAAGAGAAAGAAATCACTGAGGTAAAGTGCGGCTCTTGACAGATTTCTAGGCCGAATAATGAGTGGTGAGAGGGGCACAGAAATGAATTGTCCCACATTGGAAAGAGAAGGAGATCCTGAGCTGTATAAGTAAATAATGTGATCTCAAATAGTAGATGCGTCTTTTACAGTTGGGCGTGCTTGAGCTTAGGTGACTTCCTAGGAAGCGCTCAAGTTTTCCTAAAGTCAAAGCAGATAATACCTCTGCAATAAGATCAAGGGATATTACAGTTGTGATTAACAATTATATATTTGCATTTTTGTATATTTAACGAAATTTTAAGTTTAAAAATTATCATAAATTATAATTATTTATCATAATAGAATGATGTACTATGAACTAAAATCGGAGATATAGCTTTAACAACATTTAGTTTTTTAAAATAAATTTTTTATCTAAATTGTGCCATTAGTAATAACCCGTGTTATTATATTATACGTATGCTAATCTAGCTTTAAAAATTAAAAGTAGGCATAATTTTATAAATGAGTGCTTATAGTAATTCAATCATTATTTAACAAAAGAATTTTCAAAACAATTCAAATGTTTTTTATTATTAGGAAATTAGTAAATTATAAATAAGTATTTATTGTGTGATCATATGTACAAGTAGATTTTATTTTTTAAAAATAATAAATTTTTTATTTGTTGTGATCTTATTCTCCTTAAAATAGTAAATTAATTTAAAAACTTAACCAATCGTGGATCAACTAGTGCTGGCAGTTTCATTAAAAAAAAAAAAAAAAAAAAACTAGTGCTGCCTGCTGGCTTGACCGAGTCGCTTTCCTGATCTCATCTCGGCCGTTCATAGCCATTGTTGGCTACCTTTTTTCCAGCTAATATTTTCTTGTTCCATCGTCCCCCTAAACATATCTACGAATATCCCTCAGCATCTATCTCCCTCTCATTATACCCCATCTTAACGATGTGGTCATTAAGGTTAAGCAAAATATTCGCAATTTCAAATAAAAAAAATCAATTTAGTTTGTAATTAATCTAATATTTTACAATTATGTAGGTATTATATATATATATATATATCTTAAAATATTATATATAAAATATATATTAAAAAGATTTAAAATATGCATTAAAAAATTTATATATAAATAAATATATTATGTTTATAAATTTAACTAAAAAATAAAATGTAATATATATTATATATAAAATGAATTTTTAAATTTAAAAATAAAGATTAAAAATTAAATTAAATTTAACTAAAAAATTTAATTAAATTTTAGTTAATTCGAATTAAATTTAATTTAAAATTAAAATCTTCAAATATGAATTGAGATAAACGCACATCGACGCGTCTCAGCCCTAGTCGTCGTCGTCGTCCTCCTCCTCCTCCTCCTCCTCCTCCTCTTCAACCTTCAGGCAGGAGAAGGTGAAAGTTAGAAGAAGAGGAAATAGAATAGTTAAAAAATTGTTGGAAAATTTATCCGAAGACGTGGACGTGAAGGCTCTGCTTATAAATTCCGATTTCAATTTTATAATGGGGGAGGAGGCCACGTCCTCTTCGGTCGCAACCGCCGCCGCGCCTACTACCAAGACGGAAATGGCGATCGTGATCCCCCTGCCCGAGGACCAGGAGCCGAGCCACAGCGCCCATGAGAAGCCCTCCTGGTTCTCGCCCATACGGTAGAAACCACTCTTTCCTTCTCAGTTTGTGGTGGGTGTAATTTTGCTTAATCTAGGTTTTCCTTCCTCGAATAGTCGATTAGTTGGAGGATTTTTTCAAAGCGTTAGAGTAGGATAGAGGGAATATGAGAGGAGTTTGTGGGTGCATGGATGCTTTCACTTCGATTGGTTATTGGAAACTTGGCTGCGTATCGGGTGGTGAGTTTCATTCCTCAGGCTGCACAAAGTTGAGTATTAGGATCATGTGGGCAGATATTCTTCCTTGTATTTGATGCCTGTATTTTATGCCTAGGTTAAGTTAATTTCTTGAGGTTCATTGGAGGAAATTGTAATTGTCGTGTGATGTGTGATTCCTTGATTAGGGTGTATTTTAACTTCCATAGGGCGTGGGATTTCAATAGAAACTCTTATGAATGATGATTAGAATGCCTGGGTACATATTTGGAGGAAGTTCTTTAGTTGTAAGGTCATCGCATTTGGAAGGCTATTGTAGTTTTGTTATTATAATTAAAAGTAATGAATAGATGTGCAGTATTTTAAGGTCAAAGCTGCTTTCTACATGATCCTCATTGTAGGGTTTAGGGTTTTGTAAATTTCTTTTGTTTTTCAATCTCGTGGCAAAGCATGCAATCTCATGGTTATTTGCACAGTGGAAGCTGATTAATATTTTTTTATTTTATTTTAATGAATAATGCTTCATGATGATATTCTTGGTGTCATCACTATTAATGACAAGAACTATAGCCCATCTAGTTGGGTCAGTCTTATACTATTCTTTCTTCATCTTGTAAGGACTACAGTTATTTATTATCACTTTACATATATGTATGTATTTTGATGGGGTTTATTAGTTTATATTAGTCTGGGAACCATTTTTTCATTTGTTATGTATGTTTTTTTAAAGAATTCATATCATGTTTGTTTGACAATTTTTATATTGGTCGTCGATTACCTAACACAATCCTTCACGTTTTTTGTTCGGGATTTGGGACCCAGCAATGACTCATTTATTAGCTGAATGTTGGCCTATAAAGCAGAAATACTCAAATAAAATGAGTGTGACAGAAATGGGGATGCTAAGATAGATGAGCGGGTATACGTGAAAGGATAAGATGAGAAATGAGTATATCTACGAGAAGATTGAAGCGGTCTCAATTGATGATAAGCTTAGAAAGAGTCAGCTTAGATAATTTGGACATATAAATCGTAAACTGATAGAAGCTCCAGTAAAAAAAGTTAGATTATTAGATCTTTGCTCATGTAAAGTGAGGAAGAGGAATGCCATAAAAGACATGACAAAAACTATGGGAAATGTCTTATATATTTGAAGTTAAAAGAGGATTTGTTTTTTGATAGAGTGCAATGGAAATAAAAGATTCATGTAGTTGACCTCACCTAGTAAAATAAAGTCTTGGTTTGTTCCTGTTATTATGTATGTTTTATTGCTGGACTAAAATTGCAAACTGACAAAAGAGGAACTTTTGGTAGTTGAAGCTTGAGTACCTTTGTAATTAAAATAACTGATTTCATCCTTGGGCTTAACGTCAAAGGTGTCATACTTTGTATTGCAACGACTAAGGTATTTGTGGGTTCAGCTAAGATTTTTTTTTTTGCTTGTTTTGTTTTTTATGGTTGATCAACGTTTCTGCTTTTTCTGACTGTTGTTTTAATATTGATTAGTGTGGACTGTTGTTCTTTTAACATTGATTAATGTGGATTCTAACTATAACAATAATAATATTTGACTTTGGATCATAATGTCATATAGCTGGAACATGTGAACTGATCAAAACACTATATTTCTTGGCAGGCTTCTTATGATATTTTGCATTATCAATATGCTAAATTATGTGGATCGAGGAGCAATTGCAAGCAATGGTGTGAATGGGAGTCGTAAGACATGCACAGAGACTGGTGTTTGCAGCTCTGGTAGTGGAATTCAGTAAGATAAATCTTATCCACTTTGGTAAATGTTTGATGGTTATAATTGGAGTCACACCTCAAGTTGAATTTTTTGTCTTTTTATGGACTCTGTTTCTGGAAGGATGATTTTTTTCATACTTCAGATGAAGACGATGCAAAGATTTGATTTTGATATAATTTGGGTTGTTTCTATATATATGCAGACCATGGTGAAATTATGTGTTAGCTGCTATTTCGAAGATGTGGTTTGTTTGATGCATGTTTTAGCTGATTTGAGCACTTTTTCGCAGAACCTTAAGTTTGCTTGTGATTTATTATCATATGTAGGAATCACCAACTGGTTAATATGAATTGTTTTTATGCTAAATTGCCATGTGGGAGTTGGATTTGTTTTTATAGTAATAGTTAAGTGCAAAAAGTTCTTTATGATAAGGAGATCGATAATATGCAACTGCTGAGGGCCTTAATACCTCAAACTTTCATGTTCAGCTTGGTAATTTTGCTTTTATTGTTCGGCTAAATGTTAAATTATGGCTCGATAGCTTATCTATTAACAATGCATTCATATTGTTAGTCAAATTTAAAGTCTTATAATCTATTAACCTGCAACAATATATCATGGGCAGGACCGTTTGAAACTTGTAACTCATATGATAAACATAGGGATTTTAATTGAATAGGATTTAACTTGTTTTCTTTACCATTTCTTATGATATTGGGGCAACTCGCTCGATCTTGTCAATTCAACATCTAAGTCTGTGTTTAGATGTTTGTTTCTATATGAGTTTCCATAAATTTCACATGCAAGTTTTATGTTAGACTTGTGTGTATGCATGCCTTGGAGAGTCTTTTGGAGAGATAAGGCACGTAGATATTTATCAATTTTTAGTATACACACACACACGATGTGAATAGCATGTATATTTCATGTTTGGTTAATCATACTAAAGATTGAATCAAAATCGGCAAATATTGAATAGACTCCAATAAACCTTTTCTTGAAATATAATTTCAATATTTGATTGTATGCTAATTTTCTCAAACTCACTTGAGGCCTACTGCATTTAACTCCTTCATAATTATCAATAGTACTTTTTCTCGTTATATTTTGTTGTTAGCCATTTGAACTTCTATTTTAGTTATTTTGTAGCTCAACTTCTTCTATGTTTTATGGTTCATTGGTGATTCTAATTTTCCTTGGCATCATTTCAGGTATAAGTAGATGAGATGGTTCCCTTGCTCATTTCTTAGTTTTGTTGCTATTTCGTGAAGTATTCTTTTATAGTTTTATGACTACAGCCTGGTTTTTTTTTTTTGGAATTTTTTTCTTTTGAAACCTGATATAGCCTGGTAGTTGCTTCCCAAGAATACTTGATATCAATTTTAATTTAATGCATATTTAATATCCTTTTGTTGCTTGATTATGTTAACAAAGATTACATTGCAGAGGTGACTTTGACCTAAGCAACTTTGAAGATGGAGTGCTCTCATCTGCATTCATGGTTGGACTTTTAGTGGCATCACCAATATTTGCATCTTTAGCAAAAAGGTTAGTGAGTGAATTTCCTCTTTCTAATTTCATTCATCTCGTAGCATGTGTACGTAGTAATTCTGGTGTCTCTTATCATTTTAGAAACTTCTCTTTTGAATTCTGATCTAAGTGCATGTTTTTGCTTTTACTGCTGGTTAACCTCTTCAACAAGTCTTTTCTTGACTGAGTCCGAAACTATCAAGGGAGACTTAGAAGATTGCCTTCTTGCTTCATATTTGGCACGGCTGTGTTTATGACTTTTCTTTTTGAAACTCTATTTACTATTGCATTTTTGTGGTAGCTCTCTTTCTTTCACTGGACTTAAATTGACTGAAATTAATTACTTTGGTTTTCTGCGGCAAAACTGTCTTTGCTTTGTTATGTGCTTTTATGTTGATGCTTCTAGAAATGGTCATTTTATTTCGTGTGTGTAGTTTCTGAGTTAGGCACAATACAATTAGCGTATCTTATCTCAAATTTTTTTTCAATGTTAGTAAGGACTAAAGAGAATATCGGCTTGCGCAAATATCAAGGTTTCATTAGGAAAATTTAATAACCCTTTTAAACTGCCAGGTGATTCTCCTTGTTGGCATGTGGTATTTTGTAGCCTAGAAGCTGTTCTAATCCTTTTTAATGTTCAGGCTATACTTGTTTACTCAAGTTATTACGTGCAATATGTATCCTATTACAGTAGCACACTAGAATCATGTCTAACAAGGCATGTATTGTATGTTTTTTCTTAAATTATTTCTCATTGTACTCATATTTCACTGTTTCTTCTCTTAAACCGTATCCATATTTTATTAAACATGTATGTGTAAATCAAACATATGCATTACCATATCATTAACATAAATTGATTTACGTATTCTTATGTTTTTAACAAAATTAAATATATGAAAGATTATGTTTCTCTAGTGCTTAAACATCTGTGTTCTCCTTTCCAGCTTTAACCCATTCAGGCTTATTGGAGTTGGTCTCTCAGTCTGGACATTTGCTACTGCTGGTTGTGGTAGTGCTTTTGATTTTTGGTCAATAGCAATATGCAGAATGTAAGTATTATCAGTAATTAATTTTACTTTATCACATGATTGTTTTTATCCTTTACTTCTTTATGCTCAAGCCCTGTTCTTTAGGCTTGTTGGTGTAGGAGAAGCATCATTCATAAGTCTTGCTGCTCCCTTTATTGATGACAACGCCCCCGTAGCTCAGGTTTTCTTTATGTAGTGCTACTATATTTATGTTAACGAAGTTTTATATATTCTTTTTTTTAACCAGTTAATTTGGTATATTTCAAATTTTCCATTATTTCACTTTGTTCTCGAGTATGAAGATGGATCTGCCAGTGTCCATTCCACTCATAGAGTTGACAGATGCTCGACTTTATTGAATAAGTTAATGCGTTTATATATTGATATCAGGATTCACAGGTCACTGTAGTTGCATACATTCACTTTTCTTATTATGCTATAACTAGGTATCTGTTATGGTCCTATGGCATCAGTACTAATGAGTTAGTTGTATGCTATCGCTATATTTGTCTGCACAGATAGGGTTAAAAATGTGATTTATATTGCAAAAAATGATTTATATCGGGTTATAGGTAGTTAGCCTTTTAATACTCATATCCAATTGTCTTGTGTATGATTGAAGCTGTCCGTGTAGCTTTCACTTGATGATGTTAATTATTATTAATGGCTGTCTTTTGCTATTGCACAACTGGTTATGTCGTTTTGGTGCCATATTTGAAAAAGACAATGCAATGGGTATAGAAAGTTTAGATTTAAGTAACAAGCAGAGTTGTTGACTAGGGATTTTCTATTATTGCAGCAGCAAATCAAAGAAAAAGTAATGATTTAACTTAGAGAAAACCATGATTCTAGATACATTCGAAGAGCAAACTTCATGTAAATTAAATATTGTTCACTTGAAATCTAAATCCATGTACTACAAGTTAGGGACCCCGCAGTTGCTGCTATAAAACATATTAATACTGATTATGAGGAAATCATTTTCCTCATGCTATAATCCTTTGTTTTGGTTTACTATTATTCCTAAGCTTTGTTGAGGAATAGTTACTACTTACATTGAGTTTTGCTTATATTCATTCCAATCTGGTTTCCCATGTGCAATGTGCTGTTTATTTTTGATAAAAACGTAAAGTTAGGCCATTGCTTTTCAACACGAGAAGAGACGATGCCCAATTCTCTTTATGGCCAGTCTTGCTTTTTTTTGAAATTACTTCCAGAAGGAAAGGTTCTTCCCCTTTGGGCCAATTGTGGGCAAGGAGAGATTTTAATTTCCTATGTCTTGACTTGTAGCATGTTCTTTAATCTTCACGTCCACGAGCTACATGACAAATCTTGTTCCCCAGTAGATGAATTTATGGAGTACCTCAAAATATTAATTTTAGGGCAAATTACACCCAGGCCGCGGCGACTGCGCGCGACCGTGCGGCTGCCAGATCTGGTGGAGAGAGGGAGGGTAAGGGTATTATGGTAATTTTAATATTTTTTTTAATAAAAAAATAAAAAAAGGACCCAAATAATATTTTTTAAAACCTAGGGACCTCGATGTTATAATTTTAAAAACGTGAACCTGTGTGATAATAACCCTTAAACTCAAGGACCTGAGTGTATTTGCCCTAAATTTTATTCTCTTTATTTTTTATATAAATTTATTGTCTTTATCCTGTTTGTGTTGAAGATATTTGAAAACCTTTCTATCTATATGGATAGTTCGTCTTATGATACATAAAATGGTAATAGATCCTATATATGGGATTGACATTATGTAAATTTTTTTCTTTAAGCAAATTGTGTTGATATGTTTAGTGAAATGAATAGATCCTATGTATGGGATTGAAATTGCATAAATTTTTTTCTTTTAGCAAATTATGTTGATAAGTGAAATAAGAGGTCTAAGTTATTTATTGCTTCGAGATACAATGCACCATCTTCACTTGAAGGCTAGGGGAAGATCATGTTTTTTTTTTCAACCGTTTACAAATTGATTCAAGTTGTAATGGTAGCTTATATATTTGTACTCTTTCAATGCCTTATCCTTTTCCTCTAATTTTCTTTGTAGAAAACAGCTTGGCTTGCTGCTTTCTACATGTGCATTCCTACTGGAATAGCTCTTGGTTATGTATATGGCGGACTGGTTAGGTTCTCTTGAATTCTAATTTTCTAGTTTCATTGTTACTTGCACGTTGATGGCCTTACTTCTGTTCCTGAGAATTATGTTAATATGTTTTTAGTTTTGAGGAATTTTTAAAGTTTTTTTATCTGGTTTGCTTAGTATTTAAGCAATATTGATATTATTGTCTTACTTGAATTCTTCTTATTGTTATTTATATATATATATATAT
>JAEMOT010002452.1:649598-661028 GCA_019297695.1 Apostasia ramifera | reverse complement strand
TATATATATATATATATATATTGATAGTAAAAGTATTCTATATTTAATCAATCTATTAATTATTTATGTGAGTGCTCTCATTTTATTCTGTTATGTGCTCGCAGTGTTTCCTTTGTGCCAACACCTAATTTATCATTTCTAGCATATATCATTTCATTGTGGTATCAATTATATGCCAAAGTATTTCTTTGATCCCAATGATCAATAACGAAAGAGTCACTCTTGGAAGGAGATGAATTGTATTGTTTATATAAAACCAAATAGCCTTAAATTATATGAGATAATATATACATATGTGTGTATACTAGTAAAATACTAGTGCAATAAATGCACGAAAAATATTAAATTTTAAATAAATTTTAAAAAATGCATAATAATTATTTATATATTTAAATATGATTATTTATACATTTAAATATGATTATTTATACATGTGAAAATAAATTTTTATATATAACAATATCATGTAAGATAGTTTTGTTATTTTATACATGTTACTAAAAAAATTTTACTAAAAAAATTTAACTTTAATAATTGAATCTAAAGTAACTTTTACTCGATCTAGATGTTCAAACTCATTGATTTGAGCCATAGCTTTATAGTGAGAGCTCAAAAATAGAAAATATTTTCATCTAAAGTTTAAAAATCTCATAATCATTAAATTTTAAACTTAAAGGAAAAAGAGTTATGAAAATTAAATTTTTTTCAAAGAGGATATCATAATCGTAGGATGTATAATGGTTTTCATGCTTATCGATGATTTTATATGTATCTTTTGAATTTTAATTTTGTGTATTGTTAAATATTTGACATAAATATTGATCGTTTTATAAAATTGAAATACTTATATTAATTTTATATTATTTAATTTTCATTGTTTACATTTTTAATAATTAATTTTAAATTTTATTTATGTATGATATTTTCATATGTTGATTCATGTAGTTTATTAACAACTTATGATTTTCGAAAAAAAAAAGACAACTTATGATTTTCTTCAATATTTATTTTAATTATAGTTTTACGTTTTATTACATTCAAAGTATACATGTAGCCGACTCCACCTAGTGGAATTAAGGCTTGATTATTGTTGTTCACATTTTGTTACTTAAATATTTATATTTTATCATTTTATTGTAAATTTTTAGCTGTGATTTATGTTTTTGAATTTTAGAGGTAATAGAAAAAAGATAAATAAAAAATTTATATATTTAAAAGAAATAAATAGAAAAGTGAATATTTTTTTTTAAAATTTTTAAACAAATTTTTTTAGAAATAAATTTAATTAAATGCAATTTGATTGTTTAAGTTATATTAGCTTGAATAATTTAGTGTTTCCTTGAATTAACATGAGTATTTTATAGATGTGTTAATTTTATTTGAAAATTGAAACTCGTTCGACAATCGGGGTTTAGGATAACTGACTTGAAACTCGTTTAGTGAATGCGCTCGAAGAAAAATCTATTTTACTCATAATTAACACAATATATGAGGAAACATGCATACTAAAAATTTTAAAAACTCTTATTTAAGATGTTATACATATGTTATGATATATAGTATAAATAAATTTAAACATAAATTTACACATAATTATATATACATATATGCACATAAACTTATAAGTTATATTTTTATATAAATAATATGTAAAAATATTAATTGAATATAAAATAGTAAAATATTAATGGAATTATTGCGTGTTGGAAATATAGTGAGAATGACATTCAACTTATAGACCAACAACAACAACCATGCCTTAATCCCATTAGGTGGAGTCAATTACATTCAACTTATAAACAACTTGTTAAAATTAGCTAGGATGTCAAAATTCACCCCCATGGTACCACTTGTCAACATAAGAGTAAGGATAGTTTTGAAAATTCAAAAAAGGATATGTAAATAGTTGATATAAGGATGACTAATTTTGGAATATCAAAAAATGAGCCATGGAGTATTATTTAAGGTATAAATTGGTACCATGGTGGGTATTTTAGGAAGTTCAAAAATTCAGCCCCATGGTACCACTTTTAAATTATAAATAGTTAATTTATTGCATGTTAGACATGTGTTGGCAATACCATATAACTTATAAACCACTTGTCAAAATTTAGTCATTATTTTATGGTATGTTTGTAAATAGTTGATATGAGAATGACTAAATTGGAATATCACAAATCAGCCATAGGATATCATTTGGCATAAAGTACTACCATGGGGGTATTTTGAGAACTCCAAAAGTTCAGCTCCCAAGATGCCACTTTTAATAATATATATGTGAGATAAAATTGTATAGTTTAAATCTTTCTAAAACTTTCTAGAACATCCTCCAATGTGAAGAGTGTAGTGGGTAAATGATTTTATAAAAGTAAATTATAACTAGAGAGTGCAAATAATTAAGTTAGAATCTTTGTAAGATTGAGTAAAAAAGATAGGTTACGCAAGACTATTTATAGTGGCTTGGCAATCCTTGCTTATCTATACTCCCCAAGTTTCTTTCCTGGGAAGGGTTTTGAGCTGAGTTTGGTGATTGAAGGCGACAACGGGTGGACAAATGAAATTGAGGAGCTAAAGCTCGTTGCCAACGATGGAGGCAGACGATGGGGACCAGAAAGGGTCATTTATACTGCCTTCCAATGCTTTATGGAAGTAGCAATAGTGCTTTAATACATTGAGATTTTATTTGCAATAGTCTTATGAATTTGTTTATATTGAAAATTGAGATTATTTCTTTCAGTAGCATAAATTGATTTATGATATGATCGAACTTGGTTTGTGTTTTATCTTTTGCAAATATTTAGGTCGGAAATAGTCTCAGTTGGCGATATGCATTCTGGGGAGAGGCATTGTTGATGCTTCCATTTGCTATTCTTGGCTTTACAATAAAGCCTTTGCAGTTGAAAGGTGATAGTCTATTGCCTATTGGTATATATATGTTACATTTTGAATAAAATGTTTTCCCTAATTGATTTAATTTAAAATTTCTCAGGTTTTATTTTGTCAAAACTCCAAAAGGACGACGTTCATGGAGAAATGAGTATGGAAGATGACACTTATTTTGATTAGTAGTGACAATTTATATTTGTTGTTCGTTTGTGTTTATCTCTTTGGTATTGGATCGGTGCTCAAAATATTACATTTTTTTTATAGAAAAAATATTGCATTTATTAGTGATGCAAATATTGAAAATTAGTTTTGACATCATTTTCCATTATCAGGCCTAATAAGTTATTTAGATGCACACTTGCAAATATAACATCATACTTGTTTTGTGAATCCTGTGAAAACTTGCTATAATGAATGAAAGCCATACTATACCAACTACTTCACGAGTATTATTTGAGTGGATATTTGATATCTTCTATGATAACTCTTTAAAGCATGTGTTCACACCAAGATTCTTCTTGTCGTCATCGCTTGATATTTAAACATTTTAGAGTCTAACAATCCCAAAAGATTTCAGATGGAGATGTTATTGCTAATGCTTTGGCTGTATTTTTGAGCAGTTTTATTTAAGTTGTTCATCCTTTTAATTTTAAATTTTTAGCATTCCTATTTACACCTTTTACAGGCGTGGAGAATTTAAAGCCATCATCAACTACTAATGACAATACAACAAGTGTGTCAATTTCAAAGAATCTATACCTGTACGTTGTACAAAGTGCAATGGTTTAGCTCATATTTCTATTTGCTTGATGCATATTTATATCAATTTTAAGCTTGTATTAAATAATGTGCGGGTATATCTGTTGTTGCCCTGCTCGATTATCATGGGTAATTTGTCTTCTATTATTATTTCCTATTTTTCTTTAAATACAAATTCCAACTGACATTTTTGTGGCCATTTGTTTTGGTTTAAATTGTTGTTTATTTACCAATTTCTCACAATTATGCATGACAAGTGATCTTGTTAGTCAGAATGGATCTGGAAGCAAGATGACATTTCTTCTCTTTCTGTTAGACAAATTTGTATAGGTGTCATCATTTTGCATGAGAGGCTGTAAAATGAAGATAGCTTCCTGGGTCATTTTAATACATCTCTACCTTCAATTAAATCTATGATTACTAACTAACTTAAAAGCTTAAGTTTGTAGGTTATGACTTAAAAAGTAATTTTATATTTTAACATACCTCCTCATTTATAAGCTTATTTGCTTATGTGTTATCATTCCTTCTTTTAGTTATCATTGCCAATTGTTACTTTCATTAGTTTTGCTAGAGTTTACTTGCATTGGGAGTCAATTCATGATGCCTACAACGGAGAGATGTTAGAGTTTTTAATACATCTCTATCTACAATTAAATCTTACGATTACCGACTAACCTAAAAGCTTAACTTTGTAAGTTATGACCTAGAAATAATTTATATTCTTGTGACGTTTCGGCTACTAATACTCAACCTCTCTTTTAATAGTTGGTCGAGCTACTAACAGCCGAGACGTCAGACATATAATTTTATAACATGCAACATATAATTTAAAATTCACTTGCAACAATCTTTGATATCTCACACCATGTTCCGTGATCCTTTTAGTGCAATACTTGTTATCTAAAATGGCAGGAGTTTATTAATACAAATTCTGTAGGTAAAATAATATCTCAACAATAACAATATAATATGAAATTCAAAACATAAACAGATATCATAAGAAATGATACAAATAATATCATGGAATACTCAATAACTATTTACATAAATATAATTACATAACATGCCTTATATTAAGATTATCATCATAAATTCTCATGTCTTTGAACTCATTTAATTTCGTATTATCATAATATTATTCTGTTTAGTGATGTGGATCTATCGTTTTCATACCTTTTCACCTAGAAGCCTGATAAAAGTTCCTTCAGCTTGTTATTCTAGAAGCCTTGACAGGAGCCGCACTTTTCTAACGGTGACTCCATTTAAGGAAAGGATATCACCTGTCGTGCACTCCCCACCCTTGTCGGAATAACACATTATAAACAACTTTTCGCCCTCATCAGTTCTTAGTATACAAAATTCTTTAGTATCACATCACCTCACAGATCATCAAATCCAACTCATTTCTATGTTCCATTAACAGAATACCACAATTTCATATTCTCGTGGCATTATATTTATATTCACAAACATAATAATAAATCAACATTAATTTTAAAGAAAGAATTACCTACTTTATTTACTGTTTTAGCTAAACTTGGATTCCCTCTTTATTTTCTTTCCTCCTCCTCCTCCTTCTTTGTTTCTTGTAGCTGTCGCTGCTGCCCCTGGTTTGACGGAAAACAAGCGGAACAGAGGGCACGGGCGCAAGCAGCAAAAATAGAAGGCTTAAAGGATTTTTATTAATCCTTTTCTCTTTTTTTTTCTTCCAACACGTGGCAAAGAGGGAGAGAGGGAAAATAGTGAGCTGGCTGCTGGTTGCCCAAACTTATCATTTTTAAGAAAAAATTACAATTGATCCCTCAACCTTCATATTCTTATCAATAGGTCTAAAATTCTTATATTTAGGTCCAAAATTATTTTTTTTGAGTCCAAATCAGCTTTAATTTTAAAACCTCAAATTAAATTTTTGGATGTCACATGGGGAGAAAGGAGAGAGTTAGAGAGAGTGTGGGGGAGGGGTGAACAGCTAGGTCCCCTGCTTGCTTCCGACAGAAGTGGGAGAGAGGGGAAAGAGAGAGAAAGTGGGGGACTGGGGGTAGGCTACTTTGCCTGCTTCACGGTAGGAGCATGAGAGAGAGGAGAGAGAGGAGAGAGAGAAGAAAGTGGGAGGCTAGAAAGAGGAGAAATTGTGGGGGAGAGAGAGGAGATAGAGGTAAAATGGTATTTAAAAAATTTTAATAATAAAAAATTTGAAAAAGAACTTAGTTAATATATTATGTCTTAAACTCAGTGATTTAGATATAATTTATCCATAATTTTTATATTCTAACACCTACATCTTGTTTTGCAAATTCCCCTTCAACTTTGAATTACTTGATTTCAAGCATATGATAAATTATGTTAATTATGCATCTCCTGATAGTAAGTCCTCTTTACTTCTATAGATCTATTGGTGCTCGGAAGTTTGTGAATCAAATTGCTAGATTTTGGAGAGACATGAAGATGCTTTTGGTTGAAAAAGTTTATGTCATAAATGTTCTTGGTATTTGCCTTAACAACTCTTATCTATATGTATTTTCTTTCGACTAGCATTTTTTTTAATTTTCTTTTGAAAAAATAATATGAATAGCTTGTGCCAATATTTGCAAGTGTCCATGAAGTCAATGTGGTAGTTCTATCTAAAGTTCCCTTGTCAACTAATTAGATGACTTGATTTCTGCTTTTTATTAGACTAGTTTTTAGGCACTTGCATTGCACGTGCTTTAATTTTAAAAAATAAATTAGTAGCTATTATTATTATAAATATTATTTTATTATTTATTATATTCAAGAATATTCATATTAAAGTGGTAGATAGTTAAAACGTAACTTCATGACAGAGAACAATTACAGGACTATGAGAAATTAAGACTTAAAAATTTTATTGCAACGAATTAAAATTAAAACCAAGACTAACAGAAATACATGAATTAAATTATAATTTCTACTATAAGAAATTAAAACCTATAATTAAGACTAAGTGAATTAAAATATTGAATTATAATTTGTTAGACTTAAGATGTTTAAGAAAAACTATGAGACAAAATTATATTTTTAATTATAGAGAATTATGACATGATTAAATTAGAAAGAATTAGGAATCTAAATTATAATTTTTTATAACCTAACATGAAGACTAAAAGAAATTGGTGACCAAATTGTAATTTTTTATTTTAAAGAATTACGACTTAAAAGCAAGACTATCAAAATTTAGGGGATTAACTTATAATTTTGCAAAAACACAACAGTGGAACTAAGATGAAGAGTAAGAGAAAGTTATGTACTTAATTAAAATTTCTATTGTAAAGAATTAGGATTTAAGATTAAGATTAAAAAAATTAAGAGATTAAATTATAATTTGTACAAATGGAAAAAAGACCTTTACTCAAGTTATAATTAGGATCTAAGATTAAGTCGATGAGAATTAAGAAGGCCAAATTGTAATTTTTTGCTACGAGTTAAGACAAGCCTAAAAGAAATCAAAAAAACCAAACTTCAATTTTTATTGTGAGAAATTAAGATGTAATACCAAGATTTAAATTAGAAATTATTATACAAAATTAGGATCTAAGATCAAAATTAGAAAAAAATTAGAGATTAAATTATAATTTTGATTGTAAAGAATTAAGATCTATGATTAACACTAAAAAACTCGGATGATTAAATTATAATTTTTAATGAATAACATAGCTTGCCACTCGGCTTTGCAAATGGCGGAGGAATTGGTTGGATGTGATTCGTGGATAGAAAAATTGACAATCAAGATTCATTTGTAGAAGATGATAAAAAATTTTACCCTTACAAACTTAAAATATGTTCAAACTTATTTATTATTATCTTTTTGAAGAAGTGAGACCTAAGGTTAAGATTAAAATAAATTAGAAGACTAAAGTATAATTTTCTCAAAAGGAAGAATCAAGAGCTAAGATTAAGGTTAAAAAAATTAAAAGATTAAATTGTCAATAATTAAGAGACTAAATTGCCATTTTTAAGAATTTAAAAAAACAAGAAACTAAATTATAATTTCTTATAATTTCATAACTTTTAAGATTTAAGATGAACTCTAATAAAAGTTAATAGACTAAACTATAATTTTTTGGGATTAAAACTAAGATTAAATGAAATCACTAATTTAAATTATAATTTTTTTAAAAGGTTACAAGTTCTAATTTTTTAAAATTTGGGGGACTAAATTGTAACATTTTAAAATTTAAGGTCAGTGAGAAAAGTTAAGAGATCAAACTATAATTTCTTGTGACCTAAGAACATGTTTGCGAAGAATTAGGAATAAAATTATAAGTTTAATTATATAAAATTAGGACTTAAGATTAGGATTAAGAAAAATCAGGAACTAAATTGCAATTTATATTATACGAAATTAAAAATCAATATCAACATCAAGATTTAGGAATTGAACTGTTGAAAATTAGGAGACTAAATTGCAATTTTTATTATAGGGAATTAAAAACTAATATCAATATCAGAAAAAATTGGGGAATTGAATTGTAGTTTTGTTGAACGTAAGATCATAAGTAAAAGGGACCAAATTATAATTACTTTTTTATTAAAAATTCTGAAATAAGTATAAGATTTGAAAAATTTTGGGGACTGAATTCTAATTTCTTTAGAACAAAGGTGAAGATTAAGAAAACTATGAGACCATATTGTGCTTTTCACAAAAAAAAGAATTAGGATCTTAAATCAATGTAATATTTTAAGAGACTTATCTGTAATTTTTTATGATATGGCATGGTTATATATATGAATATGTGGATATGAGATAAACGGACAAATGGATGACTTAGATCTATTGGTAAATAAATGAATGACTAAGATTGTTTATAGTAAAATGGCAAAATATGTGGATGTGAGCATGACGGGATAAATGGATGATTTAGATCTATTAGTAGATAAATGAATGGCTAAGATTGTTCATATCAAAAAGACAAAAAATTTTACTTACACATATTCCTTCTCTTAATATAGACTAGTATTTTTCTTGTGCAAAAACTGCACGAAATGTTCCGTATTTATTTAAAATAAATATATTTATTACAAAATTTAAATTTAAATTATAAGTTATATATTTATTTTTACTTTTAAAAATACATATCAATTTTTTGTATATAAATTTTTTATAATAAAAATATATAAATATTAAAATATTAATTGATACTTAATCATAGTAAGTAAATTTATGATTTTATATATAAAATTTTATACTTTAACATTCACAAAGCAAAGTTAATTAAGTTTAATAATTAAATAATGTAAATTTAGTTAGAACTCAATGCAAATAAACTAAAGTAAAATCCAAATATTTTGATTTAGACTTTAAAGTTTTAGATTTCAAATATTTAGGCACCTATTTGTCAGGTACTTCATTAAATGCTAACAGAAAATTTTTCGATATACATATTTTAGAAGTTTGTCACCTGTTATATTCGTGCATATGAAAATTTTGTTATTTTTTTGACTGCTGTCTCATTTTCTAACAATTGTGACATTCATGTAATATTCATCCTAATTCAAATTAAAATTGTCAATTATAGCAACATAAAAAATATAATTTTTTGAGATGCAGAAGGACAAAATAGGAAATTTATGAAGAAATTTATATAGGATTGAACATAAAAATATAATTTTAAAAATATTTGAAAATCTTTTCGAGTGTTTTCGACAAAATAGAAAGTATTATTAAGGACTTGGAGTCAATTGAATTAAGAAAGAATCCAAAATGTATAATTTAGGATCTATATGTAAAGTTGGAGAAAGTGAGAGACTTAAATGTAATTTTCCAATTTTACCGCCATTAATAGTGTGGTTACTGTGCTGGTTCTGTGCTGGTGCAGGGTTAGTTTACTTAACTCCTAGGTAAACTATAGTGTTTGTAAATTTATGTATTAGATAATATATATATTGGTATATAATTTAAATATTTAAGGGCAAAATTGGAAGTTTAATTTTTTGACCACCTGATACGAGATTTATATAAGATATATAGATAGATATAGATATAGATATCATGCTTGTAATTGGGCCCTAACATGCTTCATTAGCTAAATTTAATTCTGTCTGTGAAAATTGATTAAACAATGAAGTTGAAATTTTTTCTGCTTGTAGTTGAAGCTTACAAATTTCTGTGGCATCTGTTGGGTATTGGTTAGTCATTAAGTTTTTCCAATGACTGTCCCCAATTCCCCTTCTTGGTAGTTTGTAAATATTAATATCACAGGCAACCTTCTATTTAACCTTTGGGCTGTCGCAAAATTTGTCTCTCTGCAAGTTTACAACTAAAGAATATAGGCAGTTTTTTTTTTTTCCAGAACTCTTCCCCGTGTCAATGCTAATCTTGTTATTTTGACTGCATATTTGACCTGGCGTACCCTTTGAAGTTGTGACTTTCATGTGTTTTACAAGTAGTCTTGCTGTGATTTCTATTTCTATGGAATTCCTCAACAAAGTAAATCTTGCAAAATGAGAAGCATTTGAGAAGCATTTCTTTGTGTATCATGCACATGGAAAGACTTATGTTGCCTTAGGACTATTTATGCATACAATTTTTATAATCTTTCTTCTTCATATTACATAAGTTGTTGCAGCCATGTGTGGGCCATTTAACTTCTCTTTCTTTGGGTTACGATTTGCACTTGCAAATTATTCTATTCCTTCTGTTGTGATGCCATCTGCAGCATTGCTATTTTAAAATACTGACATTGTTTTATCCATAAATTTCTCGATCTTGGACATTTATTTAGATGTGAAAAGTTATATTTGCTCATTATACAATACTTTGTAATGAACATGTTGAGAAAAATTCATTCCCTTTTCAGGCTACATAGCATACAACTTTGTTATTGGAGCTTATTCCTACTGGGGACCAAAGGCTGGACGTGACATTTATAATATGGTAAGGTTCTACTACTACAAATGGTTAATCTTGGCAATCTGAATTGTCTTAGTTAGATGAAATATTGGAATGCCAAAGACATCATTCATTTGACTATCATTCAGTTTGGATATACAAAATGACAAGGAAATTATCATGCATCCATGCTATGTATAACACCGATTTCGGAAATTTAGGAAGAGCTAACAGAATTTATAATAGCTGAGAAACAAGATCCTAGGAAGAAACTAAAGGCAAAGGGAAATCCAAACATTTCCCCTATGCAGGATTGCTTGCAAGTGCCTATCCTTGAAAATGTATTGCTGCTTTGCTTCGTTGTGTAAAATGCAAATAGAGATATAGTTTTTAGCATATGAGCTCTGTAAGTTACATCTGCTGCATATAGTTTGATACCTTTAGTATGATAATTCGTTGTCCCTATTAACTCTTGTATTATGCCTCCTCTTCAAATTTGAGTTTCTTGTATTTATGAGCTTTTGCATTTTGTATATATACTCATTTGAAAACTTTTTGATTCTTGTCTCTTCCAAATAGGTTTGTCAGTTGGTCTGATCTAGTCGGGTTGACCTTGATCCTGATCCGAATCCGAATCCATGATATATCTTACTAAAATAGGTTGGAACTCAGGTTTTCAAGTTTAATCTATATTCCATAAATATCGTCGGACTAGTTAATTGGAAATATTTTCTACAGTCAGATTAAAGAGAGAGCGAAATGGCAGTGAAAATGAATTAAGAGGAAAAAACATCTTATTTTTATAAATTTAAGCTTTTCAATATAATGTCGGAGTATTATTTGTTTGTAATATATATATATATATGTATATATGTATATATATGTATATATGTATATATATGTATATATATATATGTATATATGTATATATATGT